>QAOC01014625.1:153518-172512 GCA_003255005.1 Begonia fuchsioides
TACAAATAATTATTTAACACGTCAATATTTACTACAATACTGAAACTAGAAGATATAGATATTGTTAGTACTAATTGTCCTACTAAGAAATTACATTTACATCTTATAGTTTTTTTCAAACATGGTAGTGTGTATATATATTAATAAGAGTTTTATTTATTTTAGGGAGACAAAAATATAAAATAATACTACTTTGCTTCTCTCTGCCGATAATATAACTACATTATCAATTAATAAAACAGAGTTAAATGAAAAGTATTTCAATAACTAGATTGACCAAATTATCGACAAATAACACGTTTGAGCTTATCATTTTACCCAAGATGATTCCAAAAATTACTTCCAAGCTCAGGAAATCGGTCATAGTTGTTAATCAAGTATCAAAATCACAATTCCAAAATGTAGAAAATTACAAACAAAACACAAATGTTAAAGGGTGTGCAGCAACAACAATCACATTTCGCCTTCTATTTCGTCATATCCAAATCAATACAACTTATAATGTGTCACGATTTGTTCGATACCTTATTTTCCGCAAACTTCATCAGTGATTGATTGATTTCCTTCCCATAGCTAGCCACCCTTCAGACCTTCAACTTCATAGGCCTCAGCCTGGATGTAGAAAGAATAAACTATTATTAGTACCCCACAAGTATAAATTTCAAAAGATTAAACCTGATTGATCGAAAAAGATTGCTTGATAATGTCAAGGGAATGAATATAAATAATTAAATTATTTTTTACTCACAAACTCAAATTTTCAGAATAGTGGATCATTTTTCATTGTATAAAAAATACAGTTTTCAAGTTCTATCATCGACAAAAACAAAATCTCATTAAAAAACCTCACATAGAAGGTAAAAAAGGAAAATGACTTAAATATGAGGGTGAATGTTAAAAGAATAAATATAACTGATTAAATTATCTTTTACCAACAAGTTCGAGTTTTTGGAATAATTAGTACTTTGTCATATGACAGTTGTACGACAATAAAAGCCGATCAAATTAGCAATGGGTATTTTCACAGTTGTGATAGAAATGAGTTTGTAACTATGTCAAAGGAATGAAGACCCTAAAAAATACTGGTTTTCCCTTAGATTGTTTCTGAAGAGTGCCTATTTTTTCAAAGATGAAAGCATTGTTTGGAAGACCAACTGACGTTTGTGTTTATGTATTACCTGAGCATTAATTGAACTAAGTGTAATCTCCTTCTTACAAAAGCTGAGCCTTCTTCAGGTCAGCCACTACTCCTCGGTCTTCACTAGATCTCTCATTGTATAATACCTGGTGGAAGTTAAATGCATTAACTCAGCATAAAAATCTTACCCATCAATGAACTATCTGTTCTTGCCACAATATGTGGGTACCTTGTCAATGATACCATACTCCACTGCTTCGCTTGGACTGAAGTATTTTGGCCTTCTTATGTCAGCTTCAATTTCCTCTGGGGTCTTTCCCATATGTTTTGCATATAGTTTAACCTTAACAAATTCAACAAGGATAGTTTACATGATTTTGTAACTTTTTCACATGCAACAATGAGTTCTAAATTAATGCATACAATGTAAGTACAAATGATGTAATTCAAACTCATGGCAGCTAATCATACCAATTCTGTCTTCACGTTTCTCACTTCCTTTCTCGCTAGTTCAATATCAGTTGCTTGACCTTGAAACCGGGCTATAGGCTAGCGAGAGAGAAAATCACAAGTTTAAATGTTGATTTAGGTGCCCTTAACATGTGGATTAATCTGGTGAAATGAGGATTATCAAAGGATCTGAAGGTGCTAAATATAAAAGTTAACAACCTGCTTTATCATGATTGTTGATGAGGGTAAAGCAGAACGATTTCCCTTTGCACCTGCAGCCAAAAGCAGTGCAGCTTCTCCCCAAGCATTACCAACACATAATGTGAATATCGGTGGTTTCACATACCTAAAAAAGAAGAAAAAGAGAAGAGATCGTTAAAAAATACACAAGCTCCTGACTCCGGCAGAATTTTTTAAAAGTTGTCTAGTTCATTTTTTTGTTGTTGGAAACTCTCCGTTAAAGGGGAGAGAAGTAAACTTTCAATCAACCAAAGAAAAAGTGTAAGGGGATCAAATATGCAATGGTCAAGAACAGGTAGCCTTTTACACAGTTACTGTACATCACTAAAAGAACAAGCACTGAAAGGGTTCAATTTGGATTCAAAGCATGGAAAAGTAAAACAAAATGAAAATAGCAAGTCATATATCAAACCACAGAGATGAATTAAAAATTAATTAACTACCTCATAACATCATAAATTGCAAAAGCCTCTGTTTCATAACCCAATTTCTCACCACCCTGTAAAAAGAAAACTCTATTATGATTATATCATCAAACATAAACAAGTATATCAATATCTTTTTCTGGAGCATTTTATAGCAAGGAATCCGCGTTTCAATAAGCGTTTACCCATGATATCCTAGCAGTAGTTTTTGCGAAAAAAAAAATCGGTGTCAAAAAAAATTTCTTCATTTTAAAATATATTCTTTCCCAAGCACAAATTTGAATCATTGTCTCATATTCATCAAACTTACTGTTGAACAAATTCACTTCTGAGGCAAAAACAAAGGCAAAAATCTTGACTCCAAACACAAGAAAATAAATAAAAATAAAAATCTAATCCATATGTTGGAAGAAATAGATTAAGGGTGTAATATTAATATAAAATGAAAAAATTATGGTTCAAATAAAAAAGGAATCCTTCAAAGATTTAAAGCATTGTTAACCTTCGTTGTCCCAGTCGAGTTTATGTATAGGTAGATAGGCTTCTCTTCGTCTTCATATTGAAGGTAAAGGAACTCTGCAAGTATTAATTCTGTGACAGACGGAACAAGTGACATGCCCAAGTAAACAATTCGATTCTTATATAAGTAAGATGCCAAATTTGGAGGAGGTTGCTCCCATGCACTTCCCTTTGAAAAGGGGATAACCTGTCCATAGACGCATGATGATTTGAATGAAAAGAATTAAAACTTCAAAGATAGATACGTCAAATAGTGCAATTTCTTGAAAGAATATCGATGAATAAACTAGGACGCTAAAGACCATATTGGTAAACAATACTTAGAGAACATGGAGAAATTGAGTACAATCTAACTAAAAACATTTAATCGGTAAACTTTCCCTTCGACACTGTTAAACATTGATTTCCTCACTGAATCCAACTCCAAGTGCCTCAGGATAAAAGAAGCCTAATTACCACTGTTTCAAGGCGCCACAGGCAATATAAAAATGTTAATTCCTTAGTCAATCAACCATGAATCTTTGGTAAATCCCTTTCAGAAAAATCAAATAGACAAATGAAGCGTGTTAAAAGAGAGTAGTACCATAGTAACAACTCCTCGCTTTCCTTTAGAGCCACGGAACAAAGCTGGATTGAGAGAGGAAGGCCGTAATTTTACCCCGGATAATTCCCCCGAAATGCTTCCTCCGGCGAAAGGAGAAAGGAAGCTGGTGGAAAGCGAGGTTGGCTTGAAGCAAGAAGATGAAGATATACGATTCCGATTAGAAACAACGTTTTGACCGGGCGGTGAAATGCGCGCGTTAAGCGAGAAGCTGGAGCCTGCGGTGGCAACCTCCATAGCCAGATACTGCAAAAGCCTTCCAAGCTCGAACTCGACGAGAGAGACGGAGGTTGGAGGGTTGAAGATAGCAGTCTTCTGGGCCCGGTTCTTCAGTGCTGGCCCATCAAATAAATTTGGGCTAAAGATGGGCCCGGAAAATAAAAAGTACCGACAATGTGTAAAAAAAAAGAAATTATTATAATTACAAATTAAATATATAAATAATTAAAATGCTGAAGATAACTCGAGGAAAAAGGCGAGTCTGATGCTCTCTTACCAGTGGAGCTGAAAACAATGTCTTCCATGGCGGCCTTGGTTTCTCCGACACTGCACCTCACGAATCTCTCTCCTTCTGCCTACCAACACCGTATTTTCTTATCCAGGCCTCCCCCATTTCTCAGACTTAGAAGCCCTATCTCTTCACTCTCTCCGCTAAACTCTTCTGCCGACAATGGAGTCAGTACTTTGGATTCATCTCCGGCCGTAGTGGAACAACCTTCCGAGCCGGCGTCAGAGGAGGGAGAGAGCTTGTTTGGCACTAATGGATCGGCTGGTGCTGAGGAAGTGGTTTCTAAATTCGAGGACCCTAAATGGGTCGGTGGGACTTGGGATTTACTGCAGTTTCAGAAAAATGGGGCGACTGATTGGGATGCAGTTATCGATGCAGGTGAGCTTTTCAATTGAGTGTTATATTTCCTTATTTTCTGTTTGATTGATAGAAAGAGAAGACGGAAACCTTGTAGGGGGTTTCGATAAGCTTAAGCTTCATTTACTTAGGGATTATAGCTTTTAATTTGCTGAATTTGAGCTTTGATCTTGAATCTAAATCGTTTTACAATGATGAATTGTACTTGTTTTAAGCTAGAAAATATGTTTGCTTATTTTGATATGAAAGTAAGCTTGTATGACCGTATTTGGATACATTTTTTACAGCTAATTCGATTGAAAAATGGATGAGACGAAGATGTTACAGGTAAGAAAGAAAAATGCAGATTTTGAAAGAAATCGAAATTTGAAAAACCAAGTTTGTTGATTTTGACATAATTTTCATCCCAAATCGGGAAGAATTGTTGTAGGGGATGAGGTAAACACTATAAATTAATCTCTCATCCTTTTATTCTCCTCATCCCATTCCGAAATTACTTATATCTCTTTAGTAATTTTGGTATTACTCATTCTCTCTTTGTAATATTTCTTTGTGAAATATATTTTGCAGTGTCCGATGATGTAAGCATATTTGGCCGAACCTCGTTAAATTTTAGTGTTTCTTTTATTGCTTTATTTAATAGCCGTTTGTTATTTTATCGGGTATAGTTATGGTTATTTATTGTACTATTAAATTACTAAAATAATTTTGACTAACTAAGATTTGGTTCTTAAGTGGTCCGTTGTGACTCACCTCTCTTACCTGAGAATCTATCTAGTATGATTTTTTAGTACAATAGTTTACACGTTATTTGAAATTGTCCGAGCTTCCGCAACAATTGGTATAAAAGACTAAGGTTTTGTAGTATGCTCTGTGGTTATAGTTTTGTCTGAACTTCCACGTCAGAAACATTTCTTTAGGATTCTTATCATCTTTCTATTTGTAGACTCTTATCATCTTTTCATTTCGTTTATCTATTATATATAATACAAAAGTAACATAAATAATATTAAAAATTAAACGATAATTTTTACACTTTTTATTTCTAGAAATTAAAATTGTGAAATTAATTTCTCGTCACAGCTTCTCTACCATTAATAGGTGATGCCATTGATGAAGAAAAAACTGATTATATTCAGCTACATTTATTATAGCGAAAATGATCGAAATCTGATGAGATGAAGATGATTGCTGCTTAGTTTGTCAATGAATTTCTTCATTTTATATTTTCAGAGGCTAGGAGAAGAAAATGGCTTGCAAAAACTCCAGAAACATCCAGCAACGATGAACCAGTAAGCTTCGATACATCGATTATACCATGGTGGGCATGGATTAAACGATACCATCTACCCGAAGCCGAGCTACTGAATGGTAATATCATTTTTCTTTATTTCTTCTGCATCGAAATGTGAAAAACTATGATTTCTTTGATGAGTTTGTTGCAGGCCGAGCTGCCATGATCGGATTCTTCATGGCATATTTCGTCGATAGCTTAACCGGGGTTGGATTGGTGGATCAAATGGGAAATTTTTTCTGCAAAACCTTGCTGTTCATCGCTGTAGTTGGAGTACTTCTAATTAGAAAGAATGAAGATTTAGAAACCATAAAAAAGCTGCTTGAGGAGACGACGTTTTATGACAAGCAATGGCAAGCGACATGGCAGGACCAAACTCCGACCAAATCTAGCTCCAAGGAAGAACAATGAGTTTGTTTTTTTGACAGTTTGGTTTATGGATTAATCATACTCTGGATTAAAGCTGTGTATTTTATATCAATTAAGGGCTTTTCTTTTTACCTATTTTAATACTTGGATCCTGTGTTTTCTTTTTTAGTAACCTTGAGAGCTTATCTTCTTATCTTCTTTTTTAGTACATATGACATGTCGAGGTCTGATTAATTTGTTTAAAATATATTTAATGTATTATAATTAAAATTATTATTTATAATATTCATTATATCAATCATAATTCGACTCGTCTGCATGTATAATAAGAATGTGTATTAAGAAGGTAAATTTTAAAATGCATGAAAAAAAAATCTTAAACTTTAAAATGCATCTAAAAAATTATGGGCAAAAAGTAGATCAACCACTGCTGGGGGCCAGCTAGGAGTGGACCAAGGGGTTCGCCCATCAGAGTTGAGGGCGCGGTGCCAGCGGGGTGACCTCGACAGGCGACCACCAATCCCTCAACAGTGGGCAGGGGCATGTGACCCCGCGCGACTTTTCACCTTCTGAATTTTTATAAATACCTTATCAACTTTGACTTTAATCTCGTATTAAAATATCATCGATAAAAAAACTAATACAATAATTTAGTCTTTTTTTGTAATATGGATGAAAATTCAATTAATTAGTGGAGATATGATGCACCGAATTGACGGTCTGCCCCCGCCGGAGATTTATTAATACATTTTAAAATTCAAGATTTTTTCAATAAATTTTCTCAAAGTACAGGTTTTTCGAATATTTTATGTAATTTCTAAAGAAAATATCTCCTACATATTACATTTAAAGCTAGATTAAAATAATGATTTTTAATTATTGACTTATATAGTTCTATATTTTAATATTTACATAAATAATATATTAATTTTAATATATTTCTAATTATTCTTTTTTACATAATTATATCAATACTTTTTGGGTAAAAAACAAAATCGTCACTAAATTATAGAGAAAATAACGAATCAACCATCAATTTTGAAAAAATACTAACTGATCACTGTCAGCAGATATCGCCTATTGCGCTACTGACACGCAACGTCCTTATGTCACATGTCCCATCAATAATGCACTATATATAATAAGAAATATCAGATGCAGCACAAGTCGTGTTCACTTTTATGCAAAAAAACATCGAATGTTGTAGGGTTTCATGATGAACTAATTCATTTTCCCAAGTCATGGAATATGGAGAAATGTACCGATGGATCGATATTCTTTATTTTACTTGTATTGTGTATTTAGAGTCTTTAACGACACGTTGTCACACAGCAATCATTGCTTGATCATTGTAAGATTTATGAAAATATATATGGAAAATATATTACCTCGGTCGAATCATAAACACTATGTAGAAACACTTACAATTCTTTGTTTCAAGATTATAAATTAATCAATGATAAATCATCGGATTATTATTAAGTATGGATTTATAATTTAATTATTTAATTTATTTTGTGTCTTAATGATTGGAATAATGATAAATGGGAAGAAGAAACTCGACAATTCCTTACAATTTCACACGATAAAAGAAAAATCGAGATGCATTTTAGTGTTGCATCTTTCGAAAAATTCTCTTTTTTTTATTGATTCCACCCGGGTGGGTATCGAAATTTTCTAGGGTGGTCAGGGATCTTCAAACGATTTACAAGAGACCAAAAAACAAGCTCGCAAGAGTTTAGCTCAGTTGGTTCAGAGATGACAGCTAACTCTAATGTGGAGTAACTCTTTGTGGACGCAGGTAAAAGAACTTTCATCTCAAGCCTACTGAGTCATTGTGATTTAACTTCTCATATACTGTCGGGTCGGAATATAAGAGCCCTGAAGACGAAAGATTTCGCATTTTAGTATCAAGAATACAATAAACAATCATTCATACCAGAAATGGGGACGAAAATCTAGAACGAGAGACCTAGTACGAGAAGAAAACGGCTGCATGTGCCTTTTGATCGACACGTGTCCAAACATTGTTCCAAAATAATATTTTAGTATTTTTTATTTATATAATAAATTGACATACTTTAGGAATTATTACTCGCATTTGACACGGAATATTCTGTTGTCGGTCAAATGATGACATTTGACTTATAAAGTTAGGTTCGTTACATAAAATAAGACCCAATTAATTAATAATTATAATATAAAAATCCAATTAAACTATATATTTTAATTTATAATTTGAATATTCATTTTGAGCTTTAAATTTGAATTAATTATTGGATTAAAATAATGTAAAAGTCAGGTTTTATAAATATCAAATTAGCATTTCTAATTCTATCTTAATCTCCTCTGTGAAACTGTTGGCGTTTTTGGTTTTTAACAGATCAACGACTCATAAAACGCCCACTTTTCAAACCTGATGTCAGCCGTCGGATCTACTTCCCCCTCGTCCTATATAAACATGCCTCGCGAACTCCATTTCCCTCGCGTTACATCCTCTCTCCTGCCTCCTCTGCCTGGTTCGGGCTTTTTGCACGTCATTTCCCGGCGAATTTCCGATCTTAAGTTTCCGTCCGGTACTGAATCCTCCGTTTTTCTTGTTTATTCAGGTGAATTTTCGGAATCGAATTTGAGGTTTTATTTGTTGGTTGAAATCGAGTTTTATTGTTCTTTTTTTCTCATTTGAGCATAGTCGAATTTGGTGATTTTGTTGAGGTTACTTTGGTTTTTATTTGGCTAATTGATGTGCTTATAATTTATACTTTATTATTTTTCTGCATCTGGTAATTTGAGAGGAAGATGAAAATGGAAGAAAAACAGAAGAAAGAATTAACCCATTCATAAACTATTGGGTTGGAGGCTCTGAGGACCAAGGTTATCGTCTTTTTGACGCAGAAGAAAGAACTAGAAAGAAGAGATAATCAACTGTCATAGTAACATGCCTTTTTTTATTTCTTTTGACCATTTGATTAGGTTTACTTTCTCTGACTTCCCCGTTTGACTTTCAGTTTTTGAAAATTTGCTTATCAATAAATTATATCTCTTACGCGTTGTCATTTATTGTTCCCTAATTATGTGCACGGTTGTGATGATTCTAGTTTTCTTTTCTTTTTTTTTTTGAGTCAACTCTTGTAGCTCCTTGATTAAATTAAAAAAAAATTATTAAAAGAAATACAGATTTTATAGTTTATTAAAATAGCACTATCTCGATTCTACTGTATGGGGGTCGTGATGATCTAATTAAAATATTCTGAGAAAATTTCCTTCTTACTATTACATCATATCATAATTGAAATTGATTTTACATGACACAATTAGATCTTGTATTTTAAGCTCGCTTATATCTCTTGGACTTTTTTCTTTTCAGTTTTCTGGTTTTACCAATTCTATTTTCACGATATTGCTGCTGATCCTTAAAATTGGGCTAGTATATATGCAAGCTTTATGATGACTTGTGATAATATTTGTAGAGCCAAGGCCAGATCATTACTCTGCTAGATCATATTGGTAAATGGGCTGCTTCCAGTCTAAAGGAAGAGTACAAAGTCCTGGGCGGGAGAACCCTGTATTGCTTGCTTCACAAACAGCGTGTAAGTCACTGTTTGGCTGAGTACACGTCTATTTCTTATGCAAAAATTTAATACAGTACAATTTTAGTAGTTCTCATCTTCCGATTTCAGAAAATAATATACTTGTAAAATTTTTTGGGTTGTAACTCCATTCCGCTTTTCATGCAAGTCTACAGAGAAGAAAGAAAAGCTCTAGAATCTTATTG
Organism: Begonia fuchsioides; assembly: GCA_003255005.1. NCBI lineage: Eukaryota > Viridiplantae > Streptophyta > Magnoliopsida > Cucurbitales > Begoniaceae > Begonia > Begonia fuchsioides. The sequence goes on from QAOC01014625.1 coordinate 163,195, forward strand.
CTATGCTTTTATTTTATGACCTTTGTTGCTTATGTCCTGTATTCAGAGATTTTTTTTTTCATTGCGGTTCTTCCTTGTTCGAGTAATTCCTGTATGTATTATAAAATATCGTCATCAAAGTAAAAGTTCTTTGTTTGGGTATTGTATAATGAACTGGCCATGAATGTTTGTCACAGGCAGTTAATTTGCTAACTGACGTCAATTAACTTTTCTTAACAACATCAGAAATAATGTGTCACTCTCCTTCTCCATGATTTTGTAATTTTGACTTTGCATCCCCACCTTTCTTATCCAGTTAGTGTTAGTGAAGTCGAAGCACTGTTCGAGCTATTTAAGAGCATAAGCGGTTCTGTCATAGATGATGGGTTGATAAACAAGGTTAGTTGCGTAGTTGTGCAAAACTGTAGAAGGTAGATACCAGATTTTGTGTTGACACAATTGAGTGGTCATAAATTGTTTCAAGTTTGTTCTATATGCAGGAGAAATTTATTTTGGCCATTTTCAATAACAGCAAGAAGGAAAATCTATTTGCAAATCGGGTAATTATATATGCCTGTTACCTTTTGTCAATTTCTGTGTTGAAATTATTTACATGATCTGAACTCATTTAATTCTCTTTTGTTGATGCTTTAATTTTTTTAAAAAAATTAATGCTCTACACTGTTTAGTTTTTCGTCATCCTCATACCTCACTATGTATTAAATGATTACGTCGAATCACCATCACATTGAATGGAATGGTTAAAAAACAATTTCATTTTGATTGGTTTTTCTTCATTTGTATTTATTCTGACTGCACCAGCCTGTTTATATCAGATATCCATCTAAACTGGGAAGTTTCTGATGCAGATATTTGATTTATTTGATATTAAGCAAAAGGGAGTTCTTGATTTTGGTGACTTTGTAAGGTCACTAAATATTTTCCACCCAAATGTTCCAAAGGAAGATAAAATCAATTGTAAGCATAGTATTGTCTTCAATACTTTTTACATTGTATTACAATTAGGTTACATATTTTCTCAAAATGAATTATGCTAATTAATATTTTTCTTTTGTTTACAGTTTCATTTAAGCTATACGATTTGGACAATACAGGCTATATCGAACGTCAAGAGGTATGCTTAATGGTCATTACCTGCATAAGCTGTTTGTATCGCTGTTCAGTAATTTGGTTCATTACTCACCAGGTAAAGCAAATGTTAATTGCACTTCTCTGTGAATCTGAAATGAAGCTGGCGGACGAGACAATCGATATAATCCTCGATAAGGTTTGTGTACATTATTGAGTTTGTGCCGAGCTATTTATCTACTTTTTACAACTGGAAATACATCTGATAGGGCAAATCATTAGTTTGCTTATAATATTTTATGTTCCTTGCAGACTTTCTTGGAGGCTGATTCTAACAAAGACGGGAAGATTGACAAATCAGAATGGCAGAAATATGTTGCGAAGAACCCGTCTTTGTTGAAGATAATGACTCTTCCTTACTTGAGGCAAGCGAAAAATGACACACAATTCATTATTTTTACTTTTTAGGGATGCGTTTGTGATAGGACTAAATTGCAATATTGGATGAGTAGTTAAATGCAATTAATTGAAGTTAGGGGTAATTAAGGGAGGTTAATAGAGTTAGATAGCATTATATAGTTAGAGGTTGATAAAAAGAGTTATCATTAGAGAAGTGATCAAAAGGTGGAGTCAGAGAGCTCTTGAAATCTCTCAAAGTGTGTATGTTTTATCATTTTGTGTTCGATAAATCAATAGGATCCTTTCGAATCCTATCAGTTTGAAACAACCGAACAAATTTCATGTTTGTGTCAGGTTCGAAGGTTCTCGGACAAGTGTCGTTTTGGTTGGTTTCTTTCTGTAATATAGTTGACGAAATTCGATGTTCTCAAGGTCCGTGTTTTGCAGGGATATTACAACGACATTCCCGAGCTTCGTGTTTCATTCGGAGGTCGAGGAGATCGCAACATGAGCAAGAATAGGCGTAGGAATCCGGATTGGTAGCAATGGAAGAGAAATGAGATTGAACAAAGGATTAGTTAGTCACAGGTATTTATTTATGTATTACCCAAGCATTTTTGAAGTATCCATGTTTTGTTCTTGTAAACAAGCAAAAGAAGCTCACATATTTTGAATCAATTTTAAACTCCAATTACCAGAGCTTGCAAAGATAATTGTTTCGGATTTACCGACCCGAATCTGAAATCAAATCCAATCATTGAAGATAAACCGTCAAAGTGGAACAATCGACGATCAAAATTATTGAGATAAGTCAGAGATTCAAGTTTGTGATCGATTTTCGATTGATTTTTAGACGCATTATTTGGTTTAATTTTTAGTTTCTATAACTAAAAGTATACATTAAAAAGTTAATGAATTTTAATTATATAAAATATAATTTTGGGATGTTGAATAATATAATTAGGTGGACGAAAAATGAAAAAGCAATGACTAAAAAGTTGGAAATTGATGTGGACACATTAATTCGAAATTTTGAAAAGAGTAACGTGGGCTGGCTTCCTTTCTAAGATTTCATAATTCTAATTTCTTCCCAATAAATCAATAAATATTTTTTTTATTTTATTAAAAATGAATTATAAGAAAGGGTGTTGATGGGCATTTTTATAATTAATTAATTATATTGAAAGTGAAATCAATTAATTTATTCTATCTTATCTTATTCGATCTTTTGTGATATTTGTGACAAAATTAATACACTATGCTTTTTTCACATCTAAAATCAAGTCACCCAAAATACGATTCAAATTCGATTGATTGTTGAGCACATATTTGCATTACTTTGTCCTTGTTCTAATTCTTGGATCATATTGACTCATGTCTTTTAGACTCTTTGAGCGATCGGATGACGATCCAAACTGACCCATAGGTACCAATCAATTTAAAGTTCGAAACTAAACACCAAATGGATCGGTTTCGGACAGTTTGAATAGCCAACCTCTGCCTAGTCACAGTACTTGAATCTTGAATCCTTGGCCATTTCTTTAAAGCTCTTTAACCTTATACCATCATACCAAATTCTCGCTCGTAAATCATTAAAAGACTAAGTCTTGGTATACTTATCTTTCTCTAATGATTAATCAAGTAACGTCGGAACATTGAATTTACCAAATCATCCAACATGATCGATTCTTTGGACATGTTTTGAATCACAGAAACTTTTGGAATCGACGTGTTCATGGATTGTGATGAGGAATAGAAGTTGAGAGGATGAGAGAGATAACGTTGTGGATCATGCATGGCCATGAGAAAGATATTAGCATAGATCGGATGGATAAGAACAAGCCTAACATCAATGATCAATCATTGTTTTTCTCTTTTATTATATTCCTTAAATCAATTAATCTAATTTAATAAATACTTATTGTTTGAGTTTAATTCAAATATTTTTTCCTCTCATTTTCTTAAAAATATATATATTTATTTTTAACAAATAAAATTAATTAGTCTCTACTGGTGCAAGCAAGCCAGACTCACGAACTCACGAACTGACTCACTAGACTCAGTCTCTGGAGCTCGCGAGCCCAAGTCGGCAACCTCCCTTTAGTCACCGGATTCTGACGCTATTGTAAGGCTACAGCACTCGTATCATCTTCAACTTTAGCCTTTGTCTTTTACCATTCTCTTGTCGTCCTTTGATTTTTGAATTTCTGCTCTCGTTTGTCATCGTTGTTCACGCGTGGAGAGAGAGAGGTCGTGTAGGAAATGTGGTTAGGATTGGGCAAGAAAATTGGAAAGACGAAGGCAAAAGAGATAAGTGAAAAAATAACCTTAATAAATCTCTAATTTACAATACATGCCCTTAAAAATAATTTATGTTTAAATTTATACTTACAAATCTAGATTAATTCAACATTCTCCTTTGAATATCTTGGATTTTAATAGTTAATCTATTTTTAATAAAATTATATTGAAAAATTTATTATTTTTATGATACGATCATACTTGTTTATACGTTTACAAGTATTTATCACATTTTCAATTTTATACTAACGAACACAACTTCTTAAAAAAATATATACAAGATATGTATCTTGAAAAATATTTGGCTCATTTAGCTCAGCTCGTTTAGACTTTGGAAGCTTGGCTCGCTTGGTTCAGGCCGAATAAGCTCGAGTTTGCGAGCAGACTCGCAAACTCGAGGTAAATTTTAAAAAAAAGTTCGACATGTTTGACAAGTCTGCTCAAAAAGCTCGACAAACTCGACAAACCTAACGATTCAAAACTTGGCTTACTCGAACCGACTCGAATGTCATCTCTAGTATGTATCAATTAGCTAATATGTCATTCCATGGGCACATTTAACTAATTTAATTTTTATTTTAAAAAAAAATGTACTTTATATAATTATTATTATTATAATAATTATAATCTACAGCCACTAAGCCAAGATGTATATAAATATATATACTTTGTCTGCAAGTAAAACAATGACATAATATAATAAAAAGAAATATTTAACTATCTAATTGAAAATTAGAATAAAAAATTAATAACCAATAATTTTATTATTCAGAATAATAAAATTTAATTACTGATAAAAACAAAATAAGCGAAAGTAGGGGATGGTAAAGCCAGGTGTCTGTGAGTCACGGCTCTCTATCTCTCTCTTGTCTATCCCCTCTCTCTCTCTCTCTCCCCCCCTCCCTGTCTAAAGCTTTGAATTTTGCGGCTTGGATCCATATCCCAGAGAATCCATCCTTCCTCGTTCAAATTCCTCCCAAAAGTCATCTCTTCAAAAGCAAAAAGCTCTCTCAGAAAGATCAACCCAGTGAATCAGTTCTTCAGAGAGAGAGAGAGAGAGAGAGAGATTCTAGCTGCTCGTGGGTCAGAACGAACCAGTATTTGGGATCGGAGAAGAAAGCAGAAGCATCTCTTCTGGTTTCAAATTTCGGAACCCTTCTGAATCTTTCGTAAACAGCACAGTTTCTTTCGTTCTAACTCAATCTCAACCAGATTCCCACCAAATCAACGATTTGGAATCCATTTTCACCCATTTCCAGTTGCCTATCGCAAGCTCCAAAAAAGGTCTGCAATGACCCAAGAATCGAATCTAGCCCCCTCTCCGACGCTACCTTCGCTCTACCATCTCCGTTATTCCAGTCCTTCAGCTTCAGACCCTTCGTCTTCCTCTTCTTCTTCTCCGTCTCTGCTCTTTTCTTCTTTATTTGCGATTCCTTCTGCTTCGAATTCGCTGGTTTTAAGAATTCTCCACCAGTTGTGCTGTCCACAGTTGCTGCGAATCCATTTTCGCTTCTTCATCCTCCTTTCACTCCCTGTTGTCTACTTATTTTGTACCTCTCGCCGCTCTTCAGTCCAAAATTTATTTGTCGTACTATCATTCTCTGCGGCGCTTTTACTTTCTCTGAATCTTACCCTTTCTCGCCTACCCTCTATTCGTCTCTTCGTAGCTCGCTCCTTCCCCATCAATCTTTTCAGATCTTCTTCCTCCCCCAACCCTGCCCAGCCCGTGATTTGGTCGATTGGGTCAAAACCCAAATCGGAGAGAAATCAAAATTCAGGGTCCTGGGTTCAAGTATACAGCAACGGGGACGTTTATGAGGGTGAAGTCCACAAAGGGAAAAGCTCAGGAAGTGGGGTTTATCACTATCACATGAGTGGAAGATATGAGGGCGATTGGATTGACCAGAAATACGATGGCTATGGCGTCGAGACGTGGGCAAAGGGAAGTCGTTATAGAGGACAATACCGGCAAGGATTGAGACATGGGATCGGAGTTTATAGGTTCTTCACCGGCGATGTGTACGCAGGGGCTTGGTCTAACGGCCAGTGCCATGGCTGTGGAGTTCATACTTGTGAAGATGGTAGCAAGTATGTTGGGGAGTTTAAGTATGGCCTTAAACATGGTCTTGGCCACTACCATTTCAGGTATATCTATGAAGCTTTCTTCCATTTTTTGAATCTTTAGTGATTTGGTTGATGATTTTAGTTTGTTTTTTGGGTCTTTATATTCATTGATTGTTCATCATTGCTGGTGTTCTATGTGTTTGATAACCTATCAGAATTCACTTGTATTGCCAATGATGTTTTTCAATGTTTGGGGACGATTTTCGTTTCTTTTCGCATCATATAGTGGTGGTAATTGTTGAAAATTTGATTTGCTTTGATCAAGTTAAGTGCAATGAAGCGGAGTTATTGTCAACTGTAAGCTGGCAAAATTGTTTTTTTGTTTTTTACGGATGATTATAGTGGCTGTTTAATTTAATTCTTCAGCTGACGATGATTCTGGACGGAGATATTCGATTGTGAGTTTGTTTGAGATTAACAGATTGAAATCACATTTTTATACGAAATTTATAAAAAGTGTTTCACATTTAATTTAAGAAATCTATGTCTTGCATGGATTATCTTCATTTTTGTACCACTGATGTGGAAACCAGTTCTTGAAACTTGATTTTATCAAAAATTTTGAAAATTATAATAAGTTTATAAAATGTTGAATGTTGCAGAAATGGTGACAAATATGCAGGCGAATATTTCGCCGACAAGATGCACGGTTTTGGAGTGTATCAATTCGCAAATGGACATAGGTACGAAGGAGCTTGGCATGAAGGAAGAAGGCAAGGGCTTGGAATGTACTCTTTTAGAAATGGAGAAACTAAATCCGGTCACTGGCAAAATGGTGTCGTCGATGTTCCAAGCATCCAAAATGCTCAACCCGGATCTCCTTTTGCTATAAACGATACAAAGATTCTTATTGTGATCCAGGTATTTTTTTTTTCTTCATCTCCATATAATGATCGTTCCTTTACTACAAAAGATTAATGTTTATCTTCTTATCTTATTTATTTATTGTACATGCTGACGCGTCGAATGATGATTATTTCATTAAAAGTGTTGTTAATGCATTGATATATGATTATTATTTATTATACTAATCATAAGTCAACACGTCAACTTGAACAATAATAAAATAAGATAAAAAAGAAACTCTAGAACTATTCATGACAAAAGCTGAATCTTTCTGAATTTGTTCTTGGTCTCTCTAAATTTCTTTTTCATTTAAAAATATACATATACAAGGATTGTGATAATTTTCTTCTAATAACCATGATTTTGACAATTTACTCAATTGTTGAGAATCAAACGATGAAGGAAAAAGTGAATACTGTGTGAGACACGAGATTTATGTGGAAAATCTTTCCAGGAAAAAAATCACAGAGACAAGAATAAATTTATTATAAAGATAAGAATACAACTGCTTAATTTTGTTATTCTAGTTTATATTCATTTATTGAGAAAACAAAGCTTTAAGGAGATTCTAACATGGATCCATCGGTCATGCTCAAATAGAATTTGGGTCATATAGAATTCTAACATTAAGCATGGTACTACTTACTAATTTATGAGGATGAAATTTTGGGATGACATCCAAAAAAACTGCAATAGCTAGTGTTTGTATCGTAACATATTAACATCAATTGTGTTATCTTCGGCCGCTCAGCATCGCTTTTTTTTTTTCGTCGGTTGTCGGAAACTAGGATTTTATGGTACGTTTTCATCTAATACTCCCGGTTTTGACGATATACTTTAAGTATGATGTATTTTCAGCACCATGGATGCAATTTTGGACCAAAACCTAAAAGGGATAACATTTTTTTTCGTGAATTTATCTTACAAGTAGATACTGTATGCAAATGTTTGAGAATCGAAAGCTCCAAATTATTTGACCGAACTGTGTTTCTGGCAGGAAGCTAGACGGGCCGCGGAGAGAGCACACGACGCATGTAGAGTGGATGAGTTGGTGAACAAAGCATTGACAGCAGCCAACAAAGCAGCAAATGCAGCAAGAGTAGCTGCTATTAAGGCTGTCCAGAATCAAATGCATCGAATAAACACTGTCGGAGACAAACCAATTCTTCTTGTTTGATCCAAATCGAGTTTGCGTTTGCTCGGGAGATGAAAGATGTTTTGCTCGATTCGAGCAATGATTGAAGAAGAGCAACCACAACCCACAAAAGGGCTTGTTTGTCTGTTCATAATATTATTGTTTTTTTGTTTGTCTTAGTAGCTATGTCTTGTGGAAAGATGAGCTGTCTGGAACCGAGTTCAGTCGATCGGATTAATCGACTGATCGTGGAGCGGACGAGGTGCCTCTTCCTGTGAATTTTCGGGATGATGCTTGAATCTGATGATCATAGATATATGAAAAATAGAAATGCTTTTGATTTTCTCTTTTTATTGGGAATTAGGGGTCAGTTGATTTCAATTCGGTCCGGTTTCATCTTAAAATGGAGTTAGAATTCGTGGCCAAGTTCTAGAACTTTAGGATTAAAACATTATATTTATTCCTTATTTAAAAATTAGAATCAGATTCGGACTTACTTAATGATTTCTAAAATAATAACTAGTACAATAAATATAATAAATATTTATTTATAATATTTACATCAATGATATCGATTAATATTTTAAACGAGGAGATCAATAGTTAATATTTCATGAATATTATTATTTTTTAAATGTCAATTAACCTATGAACTATTAAACTATGGGTAAATTTAGGATTATTTTCTTATTATTGCATAATCATATGGTAAATGTAATATGTCAAACATTGGTTAGTGGAATAAATTTAATAAAAAGATAATTTATATTTTAATAGTTTAATTGAATTAATTTTGATACATCAACGGAATAATAGTGCAAAAAATGATATTTTATAAAAGATATAAATTAATATTTATTTTATTTTCTGCATAGAAAATGTCAAATTATCTTCTTAATTATCTTCATAATTTCAACTTACACTATTTCATCATTTTTCCTTTAATTTTAATGTCAATTTATTTAATATAATACATTGATCAATGATGAAAAAAATTAAAATATTATAATTTGATGAAAATTTATGTTTTTTTTTTAAATAATTGAATTAAGTAAAAATATAATTTTTTAATAAATTATTTTTATTTTTTATTGGTGGTTAAAATTTATTAAATTGACTAAAATTATTTATTAAATTTATGAAAAATGATTTTTATTAAAATTATTGTAAAATTGAAGGAGAGATTCCCTGCAACGAGAGCCTCTTACGCTTGTTTATATGAACAATTGAAAAGGCGTCTCTACGGGCAGGTGAAGTTTCTACCGAACTTCTTTCGGTTTGATCGAAGATTAACCCTTGATGATTTCTCGTTTTTCAATTCGGATTAGGCGTTGAATGGTCTTTTTCTGCTTAGTCAATTGTTTTCATTTGTTTTCATTTGAAATTGTCTGCTTCAGTTCTGTCGCTGTCGTTCCTTGTTCCCTTTCAGACACGCCGCCTCGACC
>QAOC01014625.1:174645-215027 GCA_003255005.1 Begonia fuchsioides
CATTAGGGATTTACCCGAGCCTTGAACGGATTAATAGACTGATTTACTCTTCATTTATATTCTGTTTTTGATAAAAGTCGATGATGGATATTCTGAACTTATTTTCCTTACCGTATGTACGGAAGGGAGTGAGGAAAGAAGAAAAATCGGAGGCCATGCCAGCCCCGGTTATTCGATGATTCGATTTCAGTCAATCGTTCTGCAACGCAGCCGTAGCCTCCGCTGTGGCCGAGGATTCCAGCAACAAAAGATCAATCCGACCACGCTTTCTCATCGATATTATTTCTTACTTCCTTTGTGCTAATTTCTTGACACTATTTCTCACATCTTCCATATTATTTTATACACTTGCAATTTATTTTAGAATTTAGAAAACTCATTCACAACTTTATTGAGCAACCCGGTTTTCACATTTATTTTTAAAGAAGATTTTACTCGTTTTCCTCGAGGGATCGATATCTTTTATATTACTTGTGAACTGTGCACTTGCGGTTTAATAACGATACACGCATTACACCCAACAAATAGTACTACCATTTGTTTTACAAAAAAAATGAAGAGGCATAAAAAATGGTGCATAACTCCACAATTTTAGCATATTATGAACTTTGGGACCCTAACCAGTTTCTAATTCTCATGAAGTAGCAGAAATTCGAGTTATTTCCTTTTTAATATTATCAAAATATAATGAAATGTCTCATCGAAATATTGTTTGCAACATGTCAACTCAAAGTAATTTAGCTATAACAGCTTCCCTCAGATACAAACGATAAAAAGTGAAAGAATAACTTACAGTTTGTCCTCGTCGCCGAGGAAAAATGTAGCCTCGATAATCAACGTTTCCTTTAGCTTCTTCAAGGTAAAACTGAAAATAAATAAGAGACAAACATGGCCACTGATTCCATATAATTCAAGCATTACATGTCTAGTATGTGATTCAAACATTAAAAAACATAAATGTTTGAAAAAGTAAGTATAATTTAGTTTCTAAAAAACTCATTTTTATCTCGAAACAAGTGTAAATAACGAAATCACTAAACTATTGTGTCAAAATTTTCGAGCAAATGTAGTGAATTCTTTTTAGCAAGTGTCGATTAAAAAGACATCAAAATTTATACCTGGAGCCAGTTGTGGAATCCCGAGACCTCATCTTGGCCACAATGCTTGATTTCACCAACAAAAACATGTTCAAAAGCAGAAGAAGAACTAGAAGTTCCACCCCGACCATATAGATCAAACCAAAGACTGCTCAATGTTCTTTTAAACTCTTGGTAGTTATCAGATACAATGCCATTAGATGAGAGGTACTTGTGTAGATATTTAATCAAAGCCGTTCGACTAATTTCTTCAATGAATGCTTGCTGCTCTTCATTCTCTTCGGCCGTGACCACTTCTTTTGACCCTTGATTTGGGTTGTAATTGTCTAGAAGAGAAAAGAAACGAGCAAAAGTAGGCATCTTGACAGCATCTTCACTAACCCAACTAAAAAGGCTTCCTTGTGCCATGTCATCTCTTCCATAGACTTTCTTTCCTTCGCCACAGTCAATTTCATAGTCTTTTCCTGGGACCAGCCTGTTCAAATCAAGCTCCCAAAGCTTGTTACATGCTAGTGAAATGTCGGCCAGCTCATCTCTCGATGGTTCATGATTAGACCCAAGTTCCACCTCATCAGAGTATTCTTGCTCGTTTGAATGTCGTTTATATTGATTCCAATGGTCCTTCTGCACCTGTTAATGGATCAATTGCAGAAGTTTAGAATATAAAAAGTGATTCTTGTTTGCGAAAGTGAGAACTTTTTTTTAAACAAAATAATCAGACCTGTTTAACCAATATAATGACTAGCAATTTTACACGCAGAGGTATTGAAACTTAACTGGCAGTACAGATCCTACAAATGGATCTTCCACAATGACTTTTAACTTAAAGGATTATGGCTTCATAACAATTTTACCAATGATATATTTTAGCTTTCAAGATCGTTCTTTGTTTATAGACGTAAATGAAATCGCCAACTCTTGAGAATCGAACGATTAACCGAATAAGAGAATAAGATGAGGGACACAAAATTTACATTGGAAAATCCTTTTGCTAAAAAAAACTATGGGCAGAGAAATAAATCCACTATAAAATTGGTAATACAACTGTTGAATTTTGCGATCTTAACTTTTATTAATATAAAGAGAAAACAAAATTCTAATGAGATTCTACCATAGATCCACGTGTTCTGGTTCAATGAGAATTTGTGTCACACCAAACTTTAACACTAACATTTGAGTTCCTTACAACCCACTATAATCCTTAACATAGGTAAATTCCTACTACCTAGAAAAAAAATTTAGTCTGACTAAGTCACTGTGAGTGACTTCTAAATAGGAAAGTATGAGCAGCAGATCAAGATTGATCTGGTTCATCAGGCAGTAACTCAACCTAGAAAAAGTTGAGTTCTAGACATTGAAGCTAGAAACTGAAAAAAAAATTGCTACTACAGTTCGGGTGAAAGAAAAAAAAGTTAGAATGGATAAGCATCAATCATATCTACTAAAGACCGATGAAGTATTGTTTCTCGTGTCATTCTTAAATATAAAAAAACTGAATGAAGAAAAACTAATACCTTGTGAGGTCGTTTAGGAGCCTTTGAGCCGACAGTCTCCCAACCATCATTGGTTTCCTCTGTGTCCTGAACAAGTAGTACAACCTTGACCAAAAATTTTGAGAAAGCAAGATAATTTTGTGAAAAAAAAATCCAAATTGAATTGAATTGAAATGCGAATGGATTTAAAATTGAATTGAATGACATTACTATACGCCATTCGTGGAGGTAACTCAAATTGAATTGAAATGCGAATGGATTTAAAATTAACGACCTAGTGCAACACTCCAAAGAAGAAAAGAGAAAAAACCTGATGGGGTCGCGAAGAAGTTCTCGAATCATCCTCCTGCAAAGATCAAATCCAAATTCTAATTCAGCCCCAAATTTCCTCGATTTCGAATTCTAAAAAATTCAAGTTCACAAGTTCAAACCTCTCTGTTCCACCTATTCCGATCATCCCCATGTCTGCACTCTCCGCCCTCTCCATCCGCATCGTTTCCCTCACTCACCAGTCACCACCTGTGCGCGCCATCGGGAAATCAATCGCAGTAAAAGAAATCAAAATCCAGCAATCATGGAGAGTTAGTTGCGCAAACCTGAGCCCAAGTGGATCTGGAGCGTTCATCAAGGGAATGCTGACCCGATTCTTGTTCCTCATTACCATGACCAAGAGCCACGTCTATCAAACCCTTAATCAGACCTTCCATTTCAGACAAACAATGAAGAAATCCAAGATGGGAGATCTCTTACTCGTCTCCTGGCGACTGGTTGCTATATATAGGATAAGGAAGATTGGCGGGTAATGGCAATCTTGTAATAAATATGAATTGAATGCCGGTTTTTATACTTTTGTTGCTGCCGACAGATCGTTGAATTTTCGTTTTGAATTATAAATAATTCTACTTTTTTTTTTTTTNACAATATTTCGTTGCAATATTCAATTAGAGTTAATTTTGTATTAGAGATAAGTACGTGTTGATTCCTCCTATAGTTTGACTTCGTCAAATTTGTGTCTAATTTCATCAAATCGTACATATAGAAAATTTAACATTTGTCACTTGGTTACTGCTTTTACTTTTTTCTTAAATAGAAAAATAAGAAAAAATAGAAGTAAAATTTATAAAAATCCAATAATTATTTGTAAATTAGGAGCGCGAACTAGGATCTGATGAAGATCATGGAATCGAACCTTGAAACCCTTCAAAACATACGAGTAATCATTAATCGAAACAAAAAGTTGTCATGTATTACGCTAATTTTCCCCACCGAAATCATTCCACAGAAGCTCAAGAACAGAAACCCAGATCTCAGATCAAATCAAACATCAGTCATTTCACTGTTTCTCAGTTCTGAAATCTACAAAAATGGGTTCCTCTGTTCTTCCGTTTTCACTCTCTGTTTCTCTGTCTCTGTTTCTTGTTCTTGTTTTTGTTTTAAATCTAGGATTATTACGCGGCTGCGACTCTGTTTATAAGGTTGTAGCCCTGAGCAGAAGATTTGGAGGGAGAAGACGAAGACTTTCTCTGTTCTTTCTTCCTCAGAGCTTCCATGGAAGACAAGCTCAATTTCTTCTCCTTCGCGTCGTCGATCTCTATCTGTTCATGCCTACACTCTTCACTACAAAAAGGAGTATCCCCTCTGCAAATAAATCAAAATAATCTCAATTTTCAAGATCTACCCAACAAGAAACAGCCGTGGATTTCAAGATCTAAGGTTCATAACTAAAAACCAACCTGTACATAAAGATGTCGCTGTTTCTACCGAGAGGCTTCTTGCAGAGAGAACAGGCCTCCAGGAAATGGGGATGATGATGTTCTTCGAATCTCGAATCGTAGAACTTGGCCTGTCTAGGGGAAGAAACAGGGAGGCTCTTGAAACTAGCTCTTCTGGTAAAAGAAGAACTCAAACACAGAGACCTCGAGAAGAAAGCATGGTGGTTGTGGCCATGGCTGCCTGAAAACCCAGCTTCCATGTCCGCCAAAGAAGCTAATCCATCGTCTTCCTCGACGAAACACGGCCTCCTCGACGGTGGAGAATCCATGGCAGTGGGATTGCGTTGCAGAGGAGAGAGAAAATGGTAGAAGAGAGATTGGGAGAAGAAGTGGAGGAGAAAGAAGAATTATATAGAAAGAGGAGAAAGTTAGGAGAGAGAAAGTGATTAATCAAACAACGGGCAGGTTCCGTCGAGAATCCATTGGCTCATAACAACCGCTTCGCGAGTTCATATGTACCCTCCTAGTTCTCTGCATGTTTTCGACCGTTCGATCAAAATCTGGTTCAATCGAAATGTGATCAACGGTTGCGATGGCAAGTGAGGCTTAGAAAAAAGTGTGGGTGCAGCAGAGGATAATTATCACTCGAAGAGTTTTCTATTTTCTGTAGCGACCACTGCTACTTGTATTAATTGCAATTCAAGCCCCCCAGGAAACGGAGGGGCTTTCTCGTAATAAAAGAATGAACGGAGAGTAGTCTTGAGGACTTTTTTGTCTAAGTCTTAAAGAAAACATCTTCCCACTCTGTGGGCGCTCTCTCTCTCTCTGCAACGTCATCACGTCATTATTGGACTAAAACGACTTAATCGTGGCCCACGCTCCAACAGTGGCGCGTCTTTGTGACGCTCCTCTCCACTATTATATTATTCTAGGTTTAAAAATACAAGGCAAAGAAAGAAAATATTAGAACTATATGCTCTTATATTAATCTTCGTTAAACAAACTAACGAACATCGGAATCACATCGTTCGATTTATCGTCACTTTCCGAAGATGGCTACCTCATAAAACTTACCAAATTCTATGATATATGTTATTGTTAGGGGGGACAAAAGCGACTCAAAACGATAAATTATACCAAATTAAATTTGTTTTATCTGATTCGCAGTTCTATTTAATGATCCTTGTACGGTTTTCGACTAATCAAAGTCATCGAATTCTAATTAATCCAATAAAAATAGGTAAAAAAAAAGCCAAGAAAAATGATATTTTAGGGCAGGAGCCTTTAATGTTCTATTCTCCAAATATCCTACCGTGGACGTCAACCTGGTTGTTGGTGCTGCCATTCAATGCTATTACTTTTTCAAGTCAAGCTTATTTATTTATTTCTTTTAATTAATGAAAAATATTAGTATTTATTTTTATTAAATCATTTATATTTATTAAATATGCACAACTAGACCTAGTTGCGATCAATTGATTGGGATAGTTGACTTTGATATGCTTTTGTTTATTTACTTAAACAGTTTAGGCGTAGATTGAGTGACAAACAAATTATGTGCTTCATCTTCGTAATTGACATCATATTTATATTTATTCATTATTATTTTTTAATTGGGTTAATATTTTTTATTTACTTTTTCAAAATAACGAACAAGTTTACGATTAAAACAAGATTAGTGATTTTAATTAATAATTAACGAAAATTTGAACGGTGAGATCTTGCTCGTAAACACTTGCTCGGGTCATGTTGTAAGCACCTATCTTCGACCGAGTGTTTTTTTTAAGTAATATCAATGTTATTTTTTATTATAATATCTTATTAAAATATAATTATTTATTTATTATATATATATGATAATAAGACATAATAACCAGTTAATTACAGAATTATTCTTTGTTATCTTATGTAGCATATTATAGGGGTGATATTGATATTTTAAAATTGGCTTTCCTAAGGCAAATAAATTTGGGAAATGAAATTTTTATTATTTTTAAAATTGTTTCAACAATTAAGAGAATTAAATAAAATAAATGGAAGGTGCCAGTGACGCGCGGGGACTGAGTGTGATAATGATAAATAAAAATTTCCAAAAACCCACGGTTCTGCCCTCGCTTTCTCTCACTCGGCCCCACCACTCTCTCTCTCTCTCTCTCACTCCATTGTTCCTTCGTCGTTTTGTACCCTACTCGAACTGGGCCCCACAAGACCGGATCCCACCTTTTTATTTTTTTCGACGCGTGGCTCCCACATGATGTCGCGAGTGGGGGCCACGCCATTCAATTCGGAGCTTTCTCAGATTTTTAATTATTTTAAATTAAACAATTTTTTAGTTTTCTGCCCGCTTTTTACGGGCAAACCCATTAGCCTACCCGTTACCCTCTGCTTTGTTATTACCAAATAGGGACACGTAGTCAATCACTGACCGTACAATATCACTTCTTCATCCATCTGCCCCCACGTGGCACTTCAGAATTAAAAAATTAACTACGCGTAATTAAAATATTTTTTAGGTTAACTTAGTCAAATTAAAATAAAGATTTATTATTCAAGTTCTTCTATTTTTCATGAAGTCATTTAAATTAACTAAATTAATAAATTATAAATTAAATCAACATGCATATAAAAAGAAAAGAAAATTATGATGACTGATAAAATTAATAAAGTGTTCAATGCAATTGTTACAATAAATGAGAAGGTAAATTGATATTTACTTCAATTTTATGATAAAATCCAATGTATTTCAAATGAATTTTTATTTACTAAGATATAAATTAAATCATATAGTTTAACATAAACACTATAATTATCGAAGAAAGTGACAACTTGTGACATAGTCACAAGTAAGCGCAAATTGTCACTACCACTCGCAATCGTTCTTCGCGATTAATGTTGCCAATCCACGCTAAATACGCGACGATCCATAAAATAAAATTACATTTTTGCAGTTGATTGAATATCAATTCGAATTGCCATCAATTTTTAAATTACTTACTTCCCTCGTTAATCACGTCTGCAATTCGTGTCAAGACGCAAAGAACCAACAAAAAAATTATTTTTTTTTGTGGGAGATTGAATCTCGACGTATATTAAGGTTGATAGAAGCTTTTTATTTTAATTTTAGTGTTTTATTTGAACAATTACTCAAACTACAATTTTTATTTATTTATATAATTAGTGAAATATTTAATGAAAAATAATAGACATAAGTAAATCGATTAACAAATATTAAAATTTGTGATATTCATTTACATTTTTAGAAATTCATATTTACTATTTTTTTAATTAACGAATGATCTATTTTGGTCTAAGCTTAACCATGAAATTAAAATATTTACCCTAAAATATTATTAATAATTGAAGAGAATATTTTTTAAGTTCATGCACAATTGAATCCGTGCTACCACACGTGTAGTGGATACATTTCCCCAAGCGTGTCTCCCTATGTACAAACACGTACTAAAATAATAAAACCCTAATTTTCTATTAGTAAAGTTTTGTTTTTCTATTATAATTTCCATTATTTATATAAAATAAATTTTAATTTATTCTTTTTACAATGGAATTAATATTATTATGCCAAAATATAAAATAAATATCTAGGTCATTATTGAGTGTACGATTTGAAAAATATAGTTCGGCCTTTTAGGGTTTCTAAATTGATAAATAATTTTAAAATGAAATAAAAATAACATAGTGAAAGTCTTTTTCGAACATTAAATAAATAATTAGGGTTTCTATATTAATCATGAGTTCTAGCTTTTAAGAAACACTCGTATGTTAATTCATAATTCATATTTGTCTCGCTTTTTCTTTTTCTTTTTCTTTTTTCACGCTCTTAATTTCGACACTTTTTTGTCACATCTTTCCGCTATGTAACTTTATCGACGAAAAAAAAGTCTTTTTGGGCCGAAAAATAATGTAATTTTTCACTAAAATGTGTTAATTTTGTAGCTTATACGCATAATTTACATGTTTTTATTTTGCTACTAAAGCTGCCCAAGAATATCAACTAATGGATAATCGATGTAATTACTTCACAAGAAATACTGCTGCGTTGGATTAAGTTATGTATTTTACAAGTTTGAAACAATCCCAGAGACTACAAGTCAGAAGTTGACAAAAATTTATTTAAATTAATTCATTCACGCGACGACAGGTAAAGAGAATATGTGGTAATTGGAGAATTAATTTTTAATAAATAATAATGCTTCATGATAGCTACTCTTAATTAAAATAAGAAAATAGATAATTTTTATTTGATTAATTAAAATAAATTTATTTAGCTCAAATCCCCAAAGTACTTGTCAAGATTCCAAGCGACCAAATTCATCGACAAAAACGAACCACGTGTGATCCACATTCCACACATGTGGAAAGAGTAAAGACCACGTGCAACCCCCTCAATACATTATACAATATAATATTAAATAAAATAATAATAATTCTACAATGAAACCCTAATTTATTAACTTATATTTGTGTTATATTCAAGGCAAGCTTATCGAAAATATGCAATGAAATTAAAAAAAGCTAACGTAAATCGTGATAATTACCGAGCACTATCTCGAACATAATCTTTAACATTGTCTACTAATCGTAGTTCGTAATTTTCCAAAAAGAGGTAGAAAAATGATTTAATTTTATATTTTAATCCTTTAAAAAATCATAAAAGTTAAATGGTTTTGATTTTGTCGTGTTTGTGCTTCGATTGAGATTGGGCCTAATCAAATTGGGCCATGAATTTCTCAAAGGACCATTGAGATTGGGCCTAATCAAATTGGGCCTAATTAATATTTTATTGTAATTACTAGACTAATAAAGGAATGTCGCGCAGTGAAATAAAAATTAAAGTGTGAAAATAAATTATTATAGTCTAATATGAACATTATTTAAAACCCTAATTATGCAATATTAAGAATATTATATTTAAAAAAATTATTTTATTTTATTTTTATATCAACTTGGATTTGGAATATTAATAAAGGCATCCAAAGTGGATTCAACTGAATCTCATATGAATTTAAGAAAATAATAAAATTAAAAGTTTAATAAAATAAAATAAATCTATCAAGTGATCTCCATGAAAGGCAAGCACCATTGAGCATTTCCTCCCCACTAATTTATTTATTTATTTATTTATTATTTATTTATTCCAATTTGATTTTGTTTTTGACTAAATCATTCATGTTAAGGTTAGGTTCGAGTTTGATGCTTAGATTTCTCCACTTTCTCCGGAATTTTTCCCACCTAATGATTCATCAGCTTTTAGACCTTTTTCGATGGTGGTGGGTAGAACCAGACCAAGATCATTGGTTTATTTGAAATCGTTGGTTTCAGTTCGGTTCAAGTTTGCCTCTTCACAAATCTGGTAAGGTAAAACTCACCATACACGGTTCTAGTTTAGATAATGGGAGTCAAACCCACATAATCGAGTTAACATACTTGAAAACATACTCCAAACTCAACTATCCCCAAAAACTCGACTCAACTAAATGTATATTAAATTAAAATAAATTATGTAAAGTAAATGGTAGAGTCGTATGCTATCCACTTGTTATGCGTGACAGATTGCACATTAAATTGTGTCACGTATTAGTACATGGCCCAAGAAAGTAACGCTCTTTTTAATTATAGAAAGTAAGGAATTCATTTACATCTCAATTTTAATTCAGAAATTAAATAAAAAATAAAAAATATATATTTTATTTTTATTTTTATTTTCCTGGGGTTTAAGAGAAATGGACTTCTACACTAAAATCCGTCGGAGCCAGGCAAACCGGGCAAGCCCGAACCAATCGCTCACAGTCTTTACAAACGCAAAGATGCCGGCACGGCAGAAGCACCACCGTCGCCGCCGCGTGCCGACACCCTTTGCATTTCGGGCCGAATACAGTGTTTCTTTCCGGGTCGATATAACCCGACTCGGCATCTTCTGCCACTCCCGCCGCGTATTCTTGCCCTTTTCCACCCCCGTCGCCGCCGCCGTGCCTCGTATTCTGCGCTCCCGTCATCGCGCCGCCGCTCAGGATCGCCTTCTGCAGCTGCGCTTGAAGCGCCGCCGCCGTCGACGCCTGCGCTTTCGCCCTCGCCCGCCATACTTGCGCCTCCAGGCTAAGTTGCGCTACGCGCGCTTCGTACTCGGCGTTCCGTCGCGTGGCTTTCTCCACCTCCGCTTCCTTCTCCGCAAGCTTTCTGGTCACCGATTCCTCCGCTGCGCTTAGCAGCGCGCGGCAGTGCTTTTTTCTTTGCTCGGCTAATGTGCGCCGCAGCTCTTCGGCCTGCACAAATTCCTGGCCGAGTTCATAAAAATGGAAATATTTGAGAATCTGAAATGAAGAATTTGATCAAAGAAATTGTCACCTGGGAATGGATGAACTCTTCTATTTCCTCTCTCTGTTGATTAATAAGAGAAGCAAAATCATCGGAAAATAGAGGCGAGAAAGAAGAAGGATGATAATCTTGTTTCGTTTTGTTGCCGGACGATAGCCGGAGGCCGGTGGAGACGGCGTTGCTAAGGTGGCTGTGGAGCTGAGTGAGCTCGACGATCTGCGAAGGATGAGATTGGTTCATCGGAAAATGATTTAGTGGAGCTAGAGCGATTTCTTCTCTTCCTCTTTTTCGCGGATTATTAATCCCTGGAACCGAGATGAAGCGAAAAATCAGTGATTAAGCTAGCGAAGCTTCTAAAACTGGCCTTCAATGGCGGAAAACAGATTTGGGTTGAATTTCGAGAATCTGAGCTCACCTTCATTGCCGAACAGCATCTGGGATTGGTCGAGAAATCCTCCAGGCCGAGGCTGTAATGAATAATCATGGCTTTCTTGGCCATGATTTCTACGCAGACGAGCAAAAAAACCAGAGTTCAGAATCTGCAGAGAAAGAAAGAGAAGGAGAGAGAGAAAAAGGGAAAGTTACCTGCTTAGAAAGAGGGCATTGGGAGCGTATTGAGCTCGCACCGCCATTGAAGATCGATCAAACGATTACCCCAATGCAGAGATGGGGCTTCTATATGAATACTCCAAACTCAGGAGAGAGAGAGAGAGAGGAGAGAGAAAGAAACAGAGGAAGAAGATGGTGATAGGGGAAAAGAGCAATAAAAACTAGCGCAAAAGATGCATGAAAGACAAAGGAAGATGCTAACCCATCTCCCTGTTCTTCGAGCGGACTCTTCAATGAGAGACAGAGAGATCGAGAGAGAAACCAACCAATAAAAAAGAAAAAAGTTAAAAAATTGAATCCAAACCACCATCCCCAACATCCACCACTTTCTAGAGAGAGAAACAGGAGAGAGAAAGTGAACAGTGTTGTACGGTGAAAGATGATTTCCCTCCCACCATCACTCACTGCCATCACCACCCTCCTCGACGTCCTCGTTCCATACCTACCAAGCTTTCTCCTTTTTTGACCCACTTTTCCACCCTTTCTCTCTCCTCGTTTCTAGAGAGAGAAAATGGAACAGAGGAGGTGGAAACGAGTGAACGACGACGATGGGCGTGGCCAAAGTTAGCTGTTTGATAGCGACAATCTGTTCAAGTTTTATTCGCATCACTGCTCTGAAATTTCAGCACTTCATTTCCTTGGTTTCCAAGATTCAAACTTTCGACCTACAATTCCAAGGACAAGAACTGAAAGTCGTGTCAATGTTTTCTCATGTTTTTTGAGATCACAAAACTGTTTTTGAAAACTGTTTTTTTTACAATGAGAACAAGTGAACCACCCTTTTGTTTTTCCCAACCAAAATTGAAAATTGCAGTTAGCCCGTTATCTTTTCAATTATATACTTTGACAACGGTTCTCCATATAATCTCTAAATAATAGAAAGAGTTCCGCAACAAAATGGGGCAAGTCTAGGCACCAATGTTTGTCTCTTTGTACCATAAAAGACGAAATTTTTCGTTCTTAGGGCCCTTACATTTCTGCCCGACAGTTGGTGAGGGGGTTAAATCACGGTGACTCAGCGGCCCAGAGATAAATGACATTTACCTGATATATCAAGGAACTACCCAAACATTAGGGGTAACAACTCTTACACTAAGTCTTTACCAATGTTTGTCTCGCATCGCTAGGAAGTGTTGGTCAATGAAAAATTATAGCCGACGCCTTTTCTTTACTCAACGTAAAGTGTTTTCCAATTAACCTACCTAAGTATAAATTGAGCTCCGACTAAACTCGAACAATATTATGGTGTAGGATCAGAGTGGACATGAGGCGGTCTGACCTGATTTTATCCCAAAATAGAACCGAAGCTAGAATTGAAGCTTCTAAATTTCTGGAACCGGCACTGGAACCAACGATTCTGATTTCGTTATGGTTTTAACTAGGTTTATTTTATATTTAAAAAAATAAAATATAATAATAAAATATATATTTTTATTATATTTGGACTGAGTTTTAAGTAATTTTACAAATTTATAGCTAATTTTAAGATTTAGATAGAATTTTATTAAGTTAGATTTTAGTTAATTTTAAAAAAAATTTGACTCACAGTTATAGTTCTGATTTTACATTTTTTTACTAATCAGCACCGACTTATAAATAACGATTTTTTAAAAATTAAACCAAAATTAAATTAAAAATGACAATTTCGATTCAATTTATAGTTCCAATTTAATTTTGTCCACCCTAACATAGGGTTTTTGGGATCGGACAATAATATATGAAACACTTACTTAGAAATAGAATTAGTAAATTGAAAAAAAAAAGAAGAACTAGTCACCAACTCCAACAAATTAAATAAACAGAAAAAATAATTTTAATTTTTAAAAATAGCATGATCCTTTCTACACATGTGACGTGACATCAATTATTCCTTTTATTAAATAATAATACATGTGAATAAAATGAAATAATAAAGATTTATTTTTCATTTTTTATAAAAAATATATCAAGTGAATATATTCTTAATGGACATGAATTGAATTTCAACGTTTTGAGTGAGACTCCAATTTTGTCCATTTGGAATTAGGATAAATCCCAATTCCACAAAAAAACTCAAATAATTAATATTGACTATTTTACATTTATCCCACTTCAAATACTTTGATCGAACCGGTATTTAAATATAAAAACTAAGTTAAAAACCATATTTTTGGTATAAAAAATGATTAATAATATTCCAATATTTATTTTGTGTGGAGACCTCCATTAAATTTATTATGAGATCTTAATTCTAAAATAAATCTTGTTATTTCATAAATAATTTTTTTTTTTTGGAAATTCTAAACGACGTAGGATTGTACAATTTTTATCATTATTGAACATGTCTGCTGTGGTTTGAGGTCTCAAATACGAGCATGAAATAAGGATTGAATTACGATAAAACATTTTGTTAATAAGCCATACATTAATTTATTTAATTATCGTTGGGACTCTGCCTTTATTCATATAATCGACGTGAAATGTGTTGTACTAGATATGACATAAAAATATACTTACACAACTCTAAAAAATTATTGGGAAATAAATTCACCGTATTCTGGTACTAAATTCTTTGATCATAATTTGAATTTACAAGGTATTATGATGCTAGATTGACATTCTACGTTCTCTCTTATCAAAGCCGACGTGCTCGTATAGGCCTAGAATGATCTAACCGAACATTGAAGTGATTTTTCATTATGATAATAAGTTCAATCTTATCTTAACACAACCCGAATCAGATCTTGATCTCATTCAAGAGAAATGCTAATCTACGAGCAACATTG
The DNA here is from genome assembly GCA_003255005.1 of Begonia fuchsioides. Taxonomy (NCBI): domain Eukaryota; kingdom Viridiplantae; phylum Streptophyta; class Magnoliopsida; order Cucurbitales; family Begoniaceae; genus Begonia; species Begonia fuchsioides. The sequence continues at coordinate 188,655 of QAOC01014625.1, forward strand.
TGACACCAAAACTACCTTACTTTTGTTATCGATAAAATATAATTAGGGTTCTTGCAATGGTATAAGGAGCACAATAGAAGGAATCAAAGGGTTTGGAATTTCTTGGAATGGCTAGTTTTAACAAGCATTCAATTGACTTTGCCACCTAAGTGCTCTCTCTCTCTCTCATCTTTCTTATTCCAAAAGATGAAATCATGTGCCCCAGAGCTCCTAAATTCCGGCTCGACAATATGTGAGATGATAAATCACGGTGATTCAGCGGCCTAGAGATGAGAGGCCCTATCTGTCGTCCACAAAGAGTAACCTCACATTAGAAGATTAAACTTATAAATTATGATTACACTCTGGACTAACTGAACTATGATCGTGTGTGAGTCTCTCGTTTTCTCTTTAGCTTTCTCTCTCGCTTTCTCTCTCTTGAACAAGACAAACCAAGAAGAAGAAACTAGAATTGAGTTAAATTAAATAAGCCCTCTCTCTCTCTCCTCTCTTTCTCTCTCTTTGACAAGACAAGTCAATAAGAAGAAATTAGAATTGGGTTAAAGTAAAGCACAACATAGATATGAGACAAAATTTATTGATTGGTGTCCCACAACACATCACACACTTACTCTTAAGGCTCATAATTTGCCCGATTGATTGAATGTCTATCGATTTTTTTCTAACTTTTTGAAACGTCCAACATAATATTGGAAGAAAATCTCACGGCGTCGACAAAGTTAATCCAAATAGTGTAACACTTGGCCGTCTAACTTTCAATTTTTTTATTATAGTTGGTCCACAATAATTGTCATAGTTCAATATGGGTTCAGGGAAGTTTTGTTTTTCATGTGGCTAACCACCATTTTTTAATCGGATCCATCGCAAATGAATCATGTCCAGTCGACATCAAAAACATCGATAGAGAGATAAGCACAACCCGATATTGTTCGAAAAACGTGACTGAAAGTGATAGATAAACGATGTTCCTCTCGAAATCTTAAGTTTTCGGGAGTAAAACAACAAAATCATCGAGGCTTCATCGTGTTAATTCGGCCAACACTAACTAAAACACACGATCCAGAGATTTAGTTGTAAAAAAGAAAATCGATATTCAACAATGAATAGCTAAATAATAACAAAAAAGAGAGACAAGTCCCATTATTCCCATTAATCCGCGTGACAATATGTAACAAAATGTTTCAATAATTAGAAAATAAGTGATGGTTTGAATCAAACACTTCATGTGCTATACATGTGAGAGTGCACATTAACTAGTCACATCACATCCAATTTACTAGTACAACAGAGGTACAGATTGCTGGACCATCTTTGTAACTTATCCAAATCTTTTTTTCAAAGCGGTAAAAATATAATTAGGTTGAGTTTAGAGTAAATAATTCAAAAAAAAATTGAGATTTTAAATAACTTTTTTACATTTTTTGAATGTTCGAATGAGGGTCACTGCGTATGCATCTGACGCACTCAAGTTAATAAGTAAAAACAAAAAATTAAAAAAAAATTAAATTAGTTAAAAAACATTATTGTGAGTGTGTTCGATATAATTAACTCTCATTTGGACGTCTGATGAGCTCAAAAACTCCGGCTTTTTTTGAGCTATTTAACCAAAAATCGAGCGTAATTTATGTTTTTACCCTTTTTCAACCTAGGAACTGTAATTTTTACTCAGAAATTGGACTGTGAACATCAAAATTCAGTACAACTATTACTAAATTGAACCGTTTATTCAGACTTTGATATTCTAATATCTACTAATTTTCAATTATTTATTGACTACTCTTCCTTCTCTTCTCTATTCTCTAATATTATTTTTGTATACACGACCAATTCCAGTTCAGTTGATTGCATCTGGAGCTGATATCTCTGAATTTTGGACAGATTCTAGGCCTTTACCCCCTAGCAGAATGACTATACTTAAGCTGTACTTGCTCTCAATGTTCACCAAGAAAATGAAATAGTAATTGAAAGAGCATATAATCTTTCACCTGGATGGTAGGAATTTGATGGCGATGCAGATCCATCCCCTCTTACCCAAGAACTCAACTGAATGAAAAATGCTGTCTTGAAAGAAAAATAAAAGGACTACAGAGCCAAAATGTAAATCAGTAGATGAACAAAATAGGATGAAAAAAGATGGGAAATTTCAGATTCACCATAAAATGCCAAAAAAACTTAGATGGAAAAGGTAGATTAGTATGTAATTCATATTCAGTGAAAGTGTTATAAAAGAGCAATTGTAGAGTTAATTAAAAACAATCTTACCGGAAATTACCGATCATCGATCACCTCAATCGAGGAGAAGTGGACATTAATTCTGTCGAAGTGTCCCGATCGATTTCGGTAGTGCACAAAAACTTCAGCATTGAAAAACTCGGTTCTTTCTTCGGTTCCAATTTGTTTAGCACTTGAGCTATGCCAGTTTCTTTAGAATCTGGCTGACCAGACCTTCTACCTGATTCAATAGCTACGATTTCATTTCAAAATGAGATTGAAGGTCAACTCATTTCTGGATTTACTTAAACTTAACTAGAAAAGCACCAAAGGCTGAACCCCTTTCACTAGAACTTTAGAGTATCATATTTACCAAGATTTTTTACTGTGGTAAGTAAAGCAAATAAAAAAACCCTTCAAAAAGAAAGAAGAAAGTGAAAAATTGGGCAATCTTAGATGATTACCCCGAAGGAGAAGATTCTTTTGACTGCAGAGATAAAGGAGAAAACTTGAGTGGCAACAGGAGGCAGTAACAAAGATCACTAAGTTTCACAATAGCCTCCTAAAATGATTCTCACATTTACACTAGGGCGGACAAAACAGAGCCGGAACCGTCAACCAGACAAGAACTACTGGTTTTAATCTGGTCTTGGTTCTAATTTTTAAAAAAATTTGATTTATGAGCCGGTGCCGGTTTTTAGGAGTAAAAAACCGTGAAACTAGAACCGTGGGTCAAAAAAGTTCTAAAAATCAAGTAAAATCCGACCCTAACCCTAATAAAATCTGATATAAATCTTAAAATTGGTCATAAACTCGCTCAATTACTTACAACACGATCCAAATATAATAAAAAATATGTATTTTATTGTTATATTTTAATTATTTTAAATATAAAATAAAATTGAGTTAAAATCGGAATAGAACCACAACTGTTGATTTCGGTGCCAGTTCCAAAAGTTTGTAACCGTAAGTTCCGATCAGGATAAAACCGACCCAGACCGCCCCGTGCCCACCCCTACCGTGTACAAGCCTGAAAAAAAAGTTGACTTACTGTTAAGTCAACTTTATATAACTCAATTTTATATAAAATTGAGGTAAGTTACTAAAACCTGGCACGCTGATGGGTAAAAGTGTCTAAAAGCTTACAACTGGGGTTTGGAGGGGTGCGCCAGGCCAATGCTGTAGTGCAACGCATAGGCGACGCTCGAAGGCCCCAGCAGCAAGCTACTGTGGTGGGCCCTCCCCCAAGAAAAATAAATTTAATATCGAGTGGGCCGATGGCCCACGTATCAGATATTAAACTGATAAGAACAGATACTACACTTGATCTTAGCCAAAAGGCCGAGAAAGGTATGAATTGGAAGGGCGCCTCTCGCTTTGTTTTATAGCCTTCTCTCTTCTCCGCAATCTCTCTTCTTCCGATGTGGGATAAAGAACATTCCACTTTTAGACTATAGTCTGATTTATTATTTGGTGAATATAGTTCCTATATAAGATATCTTTAAAAACTTAAATCTTTTATTTTTCAAAAGTCACGGTCTCTCGAAGCTTCTAGCTTTTATCAAATTATTTTATTGGCAATTAATCAACCCTTAAAACTATTTTATTGAACCTTTTTTTATGATTTTTTTTTAAATTTAATATGCATGTTAATTTTATCGGTAATTTCCATCCATTCGATTGATTTTAACTACTTGCTCAAGAATAAAAGAATGTTCAACATTTTAAACTTATATTTTTATTTTACTTAATTAAAAAAAATAAAAATTTCATCAATTTATAAATATAATATTAAAATTATAGTAAAATTTAAAAGAACTTTAAAAAATAAAAATATCTGCAATAATTACGTAAAGGTACATATATTTACCCTATTTTGTTTCTCGTTCAATCCACCGACATATTTAGCATCTCAATTTTCATAAATCGATAGATTGTGGTCGTCATCATCGTGTAAATAATTTAAAACTAAATCAAGTGTACATATTTCGAGTGCATAGTTAGCTACACATTGCACGCTCCGATCAACCAATAAGCATCTACCGAGTAAGCAAAATTGTCACACCTTTGTCATAAACATACAAACAATAATAATTCATAACTAATTATTAGGGGTGGGCACTGTTTGGGTTGGGTCGGGTTAACCCGACCGACCCAACCCAAATGAGTTTTGGGTTAAAAGGAAAACCTAAAATCCGACACAAACAAAAAAAAAATATTTCGACCCAAATCAAACGGTTTCGGTTTGGGTTGGGTTGGTTCAGTTCACATATCAAACTAAAAAAAATTAAAAGTGTAAATAAATTGTAACGATCACTGATAATTGTTATTTTCGATGTGCAAAGTGTCGACCGACACATACAAGTATCGACTGCAACTACAAAATGTCGACCGCCAAACATAAGGATAGACCTCTGTAGACAACAGAAGATGGAGAAAGAGTCGACCGCTACTACAAAATTTTGACCGCCAAACCTAAGGATCAACCTCTGTAGACAACAGAAGATGTAGAAAGTGTCGACCTACATTTCGAAGTGTCGACCTTAATCACTTTTAAACTTGTTTCTCTCTCACTAATAGTGAGTCACTATCTCTTCAAGCTTGTTTATTACTTGTGTATTAAAATATCACATGTTCATGAGTTTGTTAAAAAAAACATTTATCCAATACATATATCTAAAACAAATGTTCAATGCATGATATCCAAGTCCAACGCAAACATATTCATGAGTTTGATTAAAAAAATATCTATCCAATACATATATCCAAAACAAATGTCCAATACAATTCGAATACAAATATCTATCTTCAACAAATAGAGACGAGAATCATTCCTGTAATCTGCAAAATTCAGCAAAAATAAAACACAAATGAATCATCTACAAATAGTCGTTAGCTTCAACAAAACAACCAATAATCATTACAATGAGTTTAGGGCGAATCGACAGTCTAATTTTGAAAATCGGCAATCTGAAATCGTTGAACAAAACAGAACCAATTCGGCAGTCTGAAGTCGGAACGGAAGCAACAATGCACTCTGCACTCAGTCGGCCGAGTGCTGAATCTTATTCCAACCTCTACGGCGAGCAGTAGCAGTAGCAGTAACAAGGTGAAGGGCTGAAGGCGAACAAAATTGAAAATACGAAATTATGATAGATATCAGTTTAAACGGTTTAGTTTGAGTTTTCGAACAAAAATCGAAAATCAAACTGAACCAAGAGACCAACAAATTAACCCGACCTAAAATTGATTGTTTGAACTGAAACCCGACCCAAACTCGACCCAAACTGTTTGGGTTGGTTCTGATTTTCGAGCTGCCCACCCCTACTAATTATATCACGTGTCTATGTTACCGACACGAGGTCACTACTCGGGTCAAGTTCATTTACCATAGTACATGTCTCTAAAATGAACTTAAAAATATTTCTAAATAACTAAAATTGAGCGGGTCAAGCGGAGAAACTAAAATTCATCACGAATCCACGAGTAACTATTTGTACAACACCATAATAATTTCAAATTCACAGCCGAAAATTCGATACAGAAAGAGAAATAAATGGCCTATTTCTACCGCAAATATCATACCAAAACCGGAAAAAATATGCAGTTAAGATATCGACATGGCAAAGTTTCACTGGCTCTAACAGCATATGCTATAACAACGGGAGCAAAGATGCTTAACGACCTATAACTATGGTTTACGGGTTCAAATGGCTTTCATCGAACGAGAATAAAGAGCAATTAAGAATAATGAAATTCAAGAAGGGGACAAGATTCAACCGTATGTAAGCTCTTCTTTTGTGTCTTCCTTTCAGCACCTAATATCATACGACCCGGCTTTGGTAATATATCGAACCCATTCCACCGTGTTGTAGCCACTCTTCTCCCACACCTTACAAAACCATAGAAATGTGATTTTAAAAGTATGAGCTACTTTTTTTGTCAAAAAAATAAATGAAGAAAAGAGATCCTTCTCACACCAGACCTTAAAAACTTCAATTCATATTAGCGAAAAAAATGGATTCGTTGTAATAACAAGATTGATTCGTGAAATTTTACCAACATAGGAGCAACCTCAATGGAGATTTTGCGGAAAACTATCTACAAATTTTTGAACCAAGTTCTAAATGTTTGCAGATGGATATTTATAATCATATGAATAACCGGAATATTCTGTACTATGCAGCATTAAATGACAGGTAAATCCAAAGCTCAGTATAATACCTTCAGGAATCTAACCCTTAAGCCAGAAGCTGTAAACATGGGGACCTGGATAGAAAAAAATTACAATGAATTTCACATTTTCAACTGGAAAGGCCGAAAAGGTTCAAAGTTTCTGAATCTTTTAACAGCAGGCAAAAATTAAAACAAGGAGATCATGATCATCTAAATCAATCGACACAATATTCTCAAAAAAGGGAGTAAGCCTAATCATGCTAAATTAGAAACTGTTTTGGTCAACGTGAAAAAGAAGCTCCTTGAACTTTTAGAACAGTGATGCCGAAGAGAACGTTTATAGCAGCTCGAAAAAAATGTATTTAAACAAAAGTAAAAGAATTAAAGGTTTGTTAGATACCTGGAATTCCATCTGAATAGGAGGTCTAGTCCAAGATTTCTTTTCAGTCATGGTTGAAATCAGCTCAACTTCGGCACTCATGGTTGGCTCCGTTTCTCCAGGAAATTTACGAATTCTGAATATGTCAATAGCTCTTCAGAAAGCTAAAGGTTGAAAACAAATGACATGCTTTAATTAAAAAAAAAGAGTAAACTTCCTTTTTTTGGTTCGAGCTTAGGGTTAGTAGAAATGCATATACAAGCAACTTAATACACATTAGAGAATCCAAGTACAAAACATGGTGCCTAAAAAATGAAAAAGTTAAGAGTTTTGAGAGGGACAGTTACAAAAATAGATAAGAAAGCACTCACTTCCAAACAAGACAGTCTATAGAGGGATTGTACTTGGCGCGGCCTGAAGTGACTTGGAAACTTGCTTTCGCTGTATGTTTTGGAACAGGGACTTTGATGACGACTCCAAGTGCAAACATTTTTGCGCCAAACACACTTTTTACCTGAAGTTTCGAATAAATAAGCTCTTCTCTTTCTTTTTTACCCATAAAAAGACTCCAATTAAAGTTTCGAATTCCTAACCTTGACATTAACTTCCATACTTGTTCTACCGAGCTCCTTAATAGTTGGCAATACTCGGAAAGGAAGATTCACACCCTCAGTGATACGATATCTGGAACACAAATCAGAAAATATGTGAAGGGGGATTTAGAATCAATGGCATAAAGCTTGTGATCCTATTTATATAAAGTAAGTGATTTCTCATGTGGACCAGAAGATGGTACATATAATAGATTCTAAAGCATAAATAACAAGTACAAAGATCATACAGATTAGTGCTAGTGCTAAAAGCCCTAAAACAATGAGGCCAAGGAATAGGAAGCTTCCTGACTTCTCAATTTAATTTTTATAAGGTCATAATTACGGGTGACCTACCTAATCACAATTTAAATCATAATAGAATAGAAAAGTGGAACTATGAAAATAGTGTTACATGCATCATTATGATAAAACAGCCTCAACGTTGAGCTACTAAAAATTCTAAAAAAATTATCACCCTGGAAATGAACTCCATGAGTCATCAAATGGGAAAGATTCGACGAAATTGGAACTATTTTACCAAGTGATAATAACATATATAAAATTTCTAACAGGAAAAACAAAATTATAACAAGCCAGTCACTATGAATGATCTTTAGAAAAGAAAATAAGAAAAAAGGTGATAGAGCTAATCTAATAAAAATAGCTTATGAAATATTAAAATATACACCCATGCTTTATTAAAAAGCTTACTTCATCAATTCAAATTCCCCATCTGGTGGCACAAAACTAACTGTCTTCTCCGAGTTAAACCTTGTCAAGTTTACACATTGATGGAAAGTTACATCATCAAGCTCGATGGTTTTGCCACTGCAAAGATTAAGAAAATAGGATAACTACACGTCCTGACAAATCCAAGAATTCATAATAGAAAAAAGAGAACTTGCTTCCAAGTTTATTCACACAGAAAAACTACAGAGAATTACAACTGTAGGACACTACTTCACAAATGCCCTTCCCCAGACTTACGGTCCAAATTTACTACCCAATTTCTTCCTAACTTGAAACCGACAGTCCACTCTCCTCCTTTTAAACTCTCTTTTGGACATTTACTATTGAAAATAACCGCTACAACTCATACCAAGTCTTATTAACTGCCTAGTCATGCTACTACCTTCTTCACTTCTCTTCCTCCAGTCTAAGTTTCCATAATCAGAGGAATTTTCTTATCACATCTACATTTCATAGATTCTAACAATTAAATATAATGAAAATTTTTAGTTAAAAGCTAATTACAAGATTTCAAAGATAGGTGGTCAACTCCATGATCAAATTTAAAAATATTGTGTGCAACTACTCTAGTCATCTCAGTTTAATCTTTCAACCAGATAAATTAAGTGCACTAACTGATTTGTACGTAGTACACACTTGTCTTAGCTAAAAGGGAACAAAATTTTTAAGCTATATTATTTAATATTGAGTGTGCGTGTAGGAGATGACAGCCCCACAACTAGCTAAAAAACTTCTAATAGGATAGAACAATATATCTCTAGTTGCACCAAAAAATGCCTCAAGAAACTTACAGTATAAGTGGATAGAAAAATCACAACACATTAACCTGAAATGGTGTTTCTGTATTTTGTTTCAACACTTGGATACTAAAAAAGTAATCAAAGAATAATCAAAAGAAATTAGTCAGACTTTGAGATAAGTCTGCTTTCAGAACTTACCTTTTCGCTGGACGAGACTTTAATTGTGCCTCTTTCTCAAGACCAATTTTATCATTCAAACCCAACTTCAAATCAGGCATTCCAGAAAGGAAGCATTTCATGAGGACCTTCCCTGATACATCACAACGCAAAACACCACCTAAAACAAACAAAAGCGATCCATGACCAAGCAATTTTGAAACAGTTAATATGGTTAAAAAATGGTTAATCACCTTTTGAAGACATAAGAAGATTGACACTTTCAATGATATCAAGAAACACCTGCATCGTAGAATTGTTAAAATCTAATAAATGTCCACTTATTAGTAAAAGGGCAGAGACTGTAAATTGTCACCTCATTCTTTTTATACACAAGGCCTTCTCTCCGCCAGCCAACAGCGCCAGTAACTTGTAAGGTTGCATTTGGGACAGGCTTGTCGGCCACCTATTTCCAAAAAAAAAAAAGAAGATAATAGATCAAAGACTAAATAAATCACATGGAAAAGAAGAAATGCATACAATTTGTTTGTTCTACAGGAATGCTACAGGCAACATTTCAGTAAAAGATACGTGAGAGAGAGTTAATGATACTCTATCATGATCAATATAGCTTAGTATAAAACCTTGGATGAGAATGGCGAGAAAACACCTTCTTGTGTGATGTAAAGTTTCAAAATTTCAGGAGAAAGGTTTTGAGGATAACCAAAATCCATGATTTCTGTCATGTAAATAAGATATTAGTTGCACATACATTTGTCATAAACAAAAAACAAAAACATGGTAATCCTAAACCCTGATTTTAATATATATAATCAAAATCTAACTCATTTACAAATCTGAAATAATAAAAATAAAACACCAAATCTTAGGCATGAGAAATATTCACAAAAGGTGTGCATTATGAGAGATCATAGTTTAATATTGAATTTTCAAACGAGCATCAACCATAGTACAATTGAAAGGGCTCGATGTATTTATGAGTCATTTCAAAGGTCCCACCATGTTAAAAGTGCTAGCGAATGAAATTCTGAAATTCTCAAAAAACTAACTAATCTAACCCATGATAATCCTGTAGTAATTTTTTCCAAAAAGTAAATGGAGAGAGTCCCATATTTTCTTATCTGATGAACATAAATTATGTTCATGAAAATCTGCTGGTGAGTATTTAAATAAGTAAATAAGATCTGATGCCATTTATTTCATTGTGATATATATATATATATATATATATATGTGTGAAAACCTACTGACGAGACTTAAATAAGATTTAGTATGTATGATCTAATAAAATGATAAGATAGATCACAAGTCTTTCCATCCTGCATACCGTCCAATAGCTCATATATCAGAACAAAATTGTTTCGGATAGCATCTTCGTCAAACGCCCCACCAAAATAGGATTTGAACAGCGCAACAGCCTAAATAAAAATATCCCAAAATAATAAATGCTCGGCAAAAAAGAAAAGCTAAATCCAGAGAATTGTATGAAATAAGAGGTCTTGGTACCTCAACGACAAATTTGAAAGCACAAGCTACATTTGCGTTGCTGCTAACAACAATCACAATATAGACATTGCTGATTCTCATATAAAAGAAAGAACAATTTCCAATCTGTCGCACTGGACAGGTGCCCAGTTCTTTCGTTTGCATTATATGCGATCGAAAAGCATCCACCATATTTCCCCTGAAAAAATAAATATTTCAGGAGAGAAAAAAACTAACAATACATAATCCATCTATCAAAACAGGGTCTAGCTATACTAACTGGACAAAATTATCAGACACCACCAAAAAAATAGTTCAGTGTTTGGATTCAGGGTAAAGAATAACTTGTTTACATAAATACTAGGACAGTGGCTATATTAAAAAAATCACCCCCACATTAGGAGCCCCTAATGCACTACCCTCTATCTCTTTAATAGTTGATTGAGATGAGAATTGAAAAGTCCTAGTTATCCATGCAAGAGAAATACACGAAGAAAACACCTACTGGACTTGCATTAAATAATATTTTTTTCAAGAATAACAGTGATTTGATGCGGATGCGGTACAAAGAGAGCAAAATAACACAATGAGATAGTGTATACAATGGAAAATATAATGAAACAGTTCAACAACAGAAATATATCATTGCCACGGGGCAACAGCCTCGTACGCCCATTAACTTGGCAATTGAAATAGAACCAAATTCGATAGTAAGAGAAATTTTGAACCTGCTAAAAAATCTTAACACCTAATGGGAATTAGAACTTTTTCATCTGAACATTTAGGTAGTTAGGCCCCAAATGCCTCCTAATGTTTAAATACGCATGAATTGATCAAAAACCCAATATTCACGTACAATAAATCTATAATTTATCCGCTTAAGCATCGAATACACAAAAAAAAACATTACCACCTTCCTAGAGATACAATGATGTACAGGACGCACTGTAAATAAAAATAATTAAAGAGGGGCGATAAACACCTTCAAGAATCAAAAATCCCTCGTAAAATCCAAATTACTGCATAGATTAAGAAACCGAGCAAGATTACCCGACGTCGTCGCGGTAGAGGCGGTTGATGAGGACATCGCCGCGGAGATTGAGAAAATAAATGGCGGAAGCAGCCACCGGCATCGTTGTCCAGTGGATCGCGTCCGAAATTAAGCTACCTCCGTGTTGGAAAAAATGAAAATGCTCAGATCCAGTGGAAAAAGATTGGAGATCTGAAAAATGAAAAAAACAGGGAAGAACGAAGCTCGAAGTAGACAAATAGCGATCCTCGGTGTTCTTCCACGGTTATGAAATGGCCGTCGAAATTGATAAAACAAGAAAAAATGAATTATAATACTTGATTCATATAGCTGCAATTACCATTATGCCCCGTTCATAAGCTATTTTACATCTTGTACCCAGTAAAGGTGAAATCACTCGTCCTAATGCCCTACACTCCGGCCCGACAATTTGTGAGGAAGTTAAATCACGGTGACTCAGCTTAAACCCCATCGAAATGCATGATAATAATAGTAAATATCAAGTTACACCATAAATTTTATAATTATTTGCACTTATACCTTAATTTTTTTACAATAAATATCAATTTGCACCCTAGAATTTATGATTATTTACACTGATATCTTAATTTTTTTTATAGTAAATACTTCGAACTTAATGATTTTAAACGGAAGATTTTTTTATATTTGTTTCGGCACGAAGTCTTTGATAATTGCTTAAGTATCCGACGAAGAATAAAGATTTTTCCAACCGATATATCCTCATAATCACAAGAGATAAACCAAAATGAACATCTACGAATACATTTTTCTGCAAGAAAAATACAATTAGATATTAAATAGAGTCAGAGATCAGACATGCATGATCGAGAGAACAGATGACAAAGATTCACTGATGAATATCAACATCAAGGTGTTAGTAAAAAAAATCGTTTAGTCCGAAGTGTTAGTTGTTGAGAAAAAATCGATATTATCTACTGTAAAAAACCATTAACCCTAAAATAATAGTCAATTGAGGATCTCATTGGGTCAAATCGGGTCGTCAGGCCCATAGACAAAACCAAAGCTCAATCCAGCCCCAACTACCCGGGCCTAGAGCCGGCAAATGAGCCGGATCGAGCGAGCCGAGCCCGGTCGCGGCCGGCTCGTTGAGCGTGCTGAGCTATTCGAGCCGAGTCTGTCGAGCTTTTTCCTAATTTTTTTGGCTCGAGCGAGCTATCGAGCCTCTAGCCGAGCCGAGCCGAGCCTCCAGTCGAGTGAGCCCGACTCCCGAGCCTAATCGAGCCGAAAACGAGCATAAAAAATAATCATTATAAATTGTCTGAAATTTGATATATTATGTTGTAATCGGAAGTTTAAAAAATATTCATTATAATTTGTCGAAAAATTATATAGCATTGTACCAAAATAATTATGTTGTGCATCAATATTTAATACATATGTAAACTTTAAAAAAATGTACAAATAGCTTAAATAGTCGTACAAAAAATTCTAGTCGTCAAATTCCAATTTTTTGAATTCTCTCACTCGCAATGACGTTGCTCCAATTCTTCATGCATATGAGTGCTTCCACGAGATCCGGTGCAAGACTCCCTTGTCGATCGTCGTAAACGCGTCCACCTGCACTAAAAGCTGACTCGGAAGCTACAATTAAAACATGAGGTGTTAGTAAATCACGGGCCATTTTTTAAAGTATCAGATACAATCCCGAATTATTTTTCCACAAACTCAAGATATCGAAGGTAGTATCACGAGAAATTTCGAAACGCGTCTCTAAATACATATCTAGTTCCGTTTGATCGGAACCAAGCCGATGGACGTCGTCATCAACTTCCTCGTTTATTGATTCCAAATCGTCATTTAGTGGATCTCCAAACCCGGATCCACCACTATAGCTACAACCGACTTGAGATGATGAAAATGATCGGGTATCACAATATTTTAATTGGTAAGATGTAAATAAATTAGCAAGTTCGGTTTTTAATGATTGTTGAGTAGCAACAGAAATAAAATCTAAGTTATGCGCAATTTTATCAAACATTAATTTACAACCATTTATTTTATATCTCGGATGCATAATTAAAGCAAACGAAAAAATAAACGGAACTTCAAACCAATATTTTTTAAATTTTGTTTACATTTTATTGACTATTTCTAAAAATTCATTAATTTGTTTATATCTCGAAAAAACACCGGTTAATTTTACAAATCAAGGAAGCACAATATGTGTGGTCGGATAATAAATTTCCGAACACTCTTTTGTTGCTTCAAATAACGGTTTCAAAAAAACAAGAAACAAATTAGTCATATCGCAACTACATCTATCTAAAATAATACTTTGTGATTTTTGACTAATATAATCACAAATAACATTCCAATACATTTTTGCATTTTCTAACATTAAATAAGTCAAATTCTACCTAGTCGATACATCTGTTTTTAATTTTTTTGGTCGGAGATTAACCGCTTTACAAAATTTTTTGTACTCTTGTTGTCGTGAGTTAGATGTTGTAATAAAAGAAATTGCACTTCTAATATTATCAATATGTGGAGAAATAAAACTCGTACCGTCTCTAACTATTAAATTCAAAATATGACAAACAAATCGCATATGTAAAAGAGAAGATTGAGAATTATCAACTTGAAACTTGGGTCGATTTTGACTTGTACGTGACAATAAATCTTTAATTCCACAAATACGAGTCCTGGAAAAATATTAGGAAAAAATTAGTACGACGTTAATCGTAATTTGGACGATTAATTAACGATATATTACCGATAAAACATACATCGATGAGTAATTTATTAATGGTTGAATAAATCGTCAACACACGAGAAAGTAGTTATGAGAATTGGAATTGAGAGCTTAAGAGCTTGAGAGAATTCAAGAAAATTTTTAGTGAAGTTTAACACTCAACTCAACTTTATTTATACGTAAACAATCAAATATACACGTTTTTCCCGATTAAATAAATTATCAACGGTCTAATGACCGTTGATAATTTTGCCCGTTGATGGGCGTCAGGCGAAATGTAACGGTCTAATGACCGTTGCAAAATGCAACATGCAAGCCAAGGAGGCCACATAGGCTACTTGAGAGAGAGAGAGAGGCCCAGGGCTCGGGGGTCGTGACTCGCTCCCTCGCTCCCTCGAAGGCGACGATCTACGACGAGGTGAGACTTGAGAGCCAGGCGAGGTGACAGATGGCGAGGCGCGGCAACGTCGAGCCCGGCTCGTTAGGCTCGCGAGCCTCATTCGTCGAGCTCAGCTCGGGCTCGACCTACAGGCTCGAGCGAGAGAGGATCGGCACTGTTCCGGTCAGAGCCTGACTCGGCTCGACAACTAATCGAGCTGGCCTAGCCAGCTCGCTCGTTTTCCGGCTCTACCCGGGCCTATCTCGGCCTAGTTCAACCCGCCATGGCTTATTTAATAGGAACCTGAAATGGACCGAGGCTATAACTGTCATTTGCATTCTAACCTTGTTCTAATCAACACTAGCATTGTTCAAGGCTTAAAAACCAAATTAGCAAAAAGCTCCTAATCTAAACTTAACAATTTTACCCTTCTACCCTTCAATCCATCTTTTTCGTTTAAACAAATTAATTACACATTAATTAAAAAATATACTAGTATTATTCTAATTAAATAACGAAAATAAAATAAATACATATTTAAAATTTGAAAAAATTAATGCAAATGGATAGTTGCCTAAACTAGTTTTCTCTCTCTCAAAAAAGAGAGTTTTATTTGATTAAGGAAAGATAATTCCACGTCATCAAACTCATGATCCATATTTTTATAGATCGGCAGCGTTATCTCCACGTGGCATCATATAATTAGTCTAGGTGGATATGGGGGATTGACGAAGGCCGTCCATTCGAAGAATACTTGGCCAGTCTTCATCTCCACTCACTGGACTATTTTCTGTGGACCCCACATTGTTGATCATACACCGTTAAACATCTGACGAAGTGGTGATCGTAAGGCTGAAAACAGCCATCCCACATCTCCTCAATAAAACCAACTTTGCTTCTCAGAAGCTGGATCTTCTGCCGAGCTGGAAGCTCTTCCGAGCTTAACGCCGACGAGGGATTGCGCTATGTTTCCAGCGATTGGAAAGTGAGAAGTCTCGCCCTGAACTGAATCGGTTTTGCTTCACTCCGTCGATGGAGCTTCCGTTGATATCTCTCGCTCCGAATACTTCCGCGTCATCATTTGCCGCTGGAGTTGGCCTTTGCTCGAAGCTCAGATTTGATTTCGCGACGAGAAGGAGAAAGCAGAGCTTAGACGGAGCTAGAGTTTCCTTATCATGCGTCAGAGCTTCCTCCGAGCAACGGAGTGAGAGTTTGGAGGAGAGGGAGAGCGGAGGCGGATTCGCCACTCCGGCAATGGAGGTGACGACGTTCGGTCGGGGATTCAGCGAGGCGGAGTTTCCTATTTGGGAGAAGATTGGAGCAGTTGTTCGGCTCAGCTACGGAATCGGTAAGAAGCAGTTTGAATTTTACCAGGGAGAAAGTGCCTTTTTCTAATCTTTTCCTTCGTGATTGTTTTACTTTTCCTGCTCATCCTGCCTAATCGTCGCGATATTTTCTGAAATGTCTTGGCTATTTTCAGGAATTTACGGTGCCATGGCTCTTGCTGGAAGATTTATATGCTCGATTACTGGAATTGATTGCATGGGAGGGTTTCATCCGTCATTGGATGCGATTCTCGAAGGGCTTGGTTATGCAGCTCCTCCTATCATGGCTCTCCTCTTTATACTTGATGTAAGTTCAGCTTTACTGTTTCAATCATTGTCGTTGAAGATTTTCCAATCTGCAATCCTCGAACTTCATTGGATAGAAATTAATTCCCAGTACCATCCAGTTCCTGGGAATGGAAAATTATGTTTTCGTTTCTTTGGACTTCAATCTTCCTTTTCTGTTAGAAAGTACGTACCTGCATAAATTGGAAGTTTCTTTAAATGTTGAATGGTGTGTTCATTATTGATGTGCATTTGGGGAATTTCTTTATTGAGATCGACGTGATTGTAGGATGAAGTAGTGAAGCTGTCTCCACATGCTCGTGCTATTAGAGATGTAGAAGATGAGGAGCTTCGTAGCTTCTTTTACGGAATGTCTCCATGGCAGGTGGGTCAATCATCCATTATGTCACGACCCTGATCATATATATATATATATATCATTTTCAATCTTCCTCTCAGGGAATTAAAGCCTCGGCCACAAGGCCACATATTCTTTTCTGTAATTAGGATGAAGGTCTATATCACATGGAGTAAAGAAAATCATCTGTTCTAATCGTGGTTTTTCTTTTTTGTAGTTCATTCTTATAGTTGCTGCAAGTTCAGTTGGAGAGGAGCTCTTCTATCGGGCGGCTGTTCAGGTTGTGACTCAATGCACCTTTAGTCGTGTCCTTAACTGGGCCAGTAGAGCATATTTGGGAGGCATACTGTGTTGTCTAACCTCAATGATTTGCTAGTAAATCTAGTTGTGTTTGAGACCTGTTTGAAGACGAATGATTACTTTTCATTTAGCTGATTCTTGCAAGCTTTTACAAATTTCCTTTTGCATTTTCATAGGGAGCGTTGGCTGATATATTTCTAAGGAGTACGAGTTTGGTGACAGATGCTAGAGGAATGGCTTCTTTGGTACAGATTCTACTCATCAATACTATGTTTTACATTTCTTTTGATTGATCTTCATGGCTTGATTGGGTTCTTTCCTCATTTTGTAGACTGGGGTGTTTCCTCCATTCGTACCATTTGCCCAAGCATTTGCTGCTGTGATTACGGCTGTTCTAACTGGATCTCTCTATTATGTTGCTGCTTCTCCAAAAGGTTGACATTCGCTGAAATTTTTCATGCGATTTCCAAATCCGAGCTTCACTTAATTGGTTTCTTGTCTTTCTGCAGACCCAACTTATGTTGTTGCCCCAGTTTTACAATCAGGATCTGGTCGACAAAATCTCAAGAAGCTTTTTGCAGGTTAATACTTTTCTTTTTGGTACCACTCTTCAACCATAATGTTTATCTATAAATTGCGCGGACTATGTTGGTTGAAATGGATAATCGTCAAGGAATTTACCGATCCTATTTAAGAACTGAGAATTCATGGGAGAGGGAGAGGGAGTACGAGGGAGTCAACCTATATAAACACTTTCTTCAACCACCAATCTAAACATGCAAGTCTCACTTTCTGTCCATTCTTTTGTGCAGCCTGGTACGAGCGGAGACAAATGAAGAAGATCTACTCTCCCCTCCTTGAAGGTCTTCTTGCTCTCTACCTTGGTTTTGAATGGATTCAGGTAATTCAACAAGAAAATTGAAAATTTTCAATTTATACTGACCTAACAATCCAGCAAAAATGTAAAATTCACGAATTTCAGTGTATGCTCATTTCTTTGATGATTTCGAAAGCACATTCAAGAACGCAGGGTGTTATTCTTTTACATATATCTTAACTACTTTCTCTATCTTTCTGTGTTGTCAGACGGACAATATCCTATCCCCGATCTTAACTCATGGAATATACTCGACTGTCATTCTGGGTCACGGACTATGGAAGATTCACAACAGCCAGAGACGACTACGACAGCGAATTCAGCAACTTAAAACAGACGGGAAGAGATCGAGTGAATTGTAAAAATGCAGAAAATAGAATATGGCAGAGTAAGATTGTACATTACCACACACTATAGAGCTGATTTTTCATAGTTTAAAAGTGTTTAGATAGCGAGAGCCAAACATAATATTGTATACATCGAAATACATATACAACTGGAAAAGATTATATTATGGTACATGTACACCCGATTGATAGCCTGATTCTAGAATGCTGTTTGGTCGAAAACTATATTCAATGCATGTCTCAAAACTACATGAAATGTCCCCATCTGTTCATAATTAGTTTTTAGGACAGGAAATGTTCAAATCGGTGCAAAACTTTCAAAGAAATCAAGAAAATTCGAAACTGACTGTGTAATTCAAGATTTTCATCAGAGAAATACGAAGTTTACTTTTTTAGGACACTGTCTAAATTTATTTTTTAGCGTGTCAAGTTTTGATTAGTTAAATAATTTTTTTTTAATATATTATAATTAAAATAATTATTTATAATATATATTATATTAATCAAAATTTAGATAGATATGTCATAGAGCTCGAATCATCTTAAGCCCAATAGGCTTTTTTAATTGTGTTATCTTTTATATTAAGTCAATAAGGCCTAGAAATCTATAAGTGCAAGATGAAGCTGAGGAAGAAATTTCTATACACAACTGTTAGAGGGTCTTAAGGGTTGCACGAGTATAAATTAGTTGACTCAGAAATGATAGATTAAGTACAAGATTCTAGATTCGACGCTTGTACTGTCCTAGGGTGAGAATTATTACTCTCAATATTGAAGTATCTCCTTAAAATATCACCTAAAACCGGGGACCATTAGTTTTGATTTTTGGGTAAAAGAAGATCTCGAGAGGAACGCACTCAGCTAGCCATGTTCAGACTGCAACACAGCACTGAACCCGCTGTTATTCAAGGTCTCGAATGGCTGCAGAACCCTTGTAACATCAAAGAAATCAGCAAAGAAAACAAACCACGAAATATCGAAGCAGCACCAGAAGAATTTTACTCCAAGGATGACAAAGAACGACTCAAAAACCAGCGGAACCCCCATGGCAGAGGCTGAGCACATTGCCGATGATGGGTTTGCACCGCTCGTGGATTCCGAGCGAGTGAACAAGTACTGAGGGAGTGAGGAGGGACGGGCAACAAAGAAGAAACCAGGAACGGAGGAAAACAAGAAACTCCCTGTTTCGATTAGAAAATGCCGAAAAACCGAGTTGCGAGCTTAGATGTCGTTGGATTTTAAAACAGTGGTAGAAAGACGCAAGGTAGCAAGTCGAAGAAAGGGAGATCCACTTCTACACAAAATAGAATATGGCTTTTTCATCTTTTCATTCACCATTTGACATATATTGCATTTAAAACAGTCAATTAATTACATAATTTATCTTAAAAATTGGTGACTTTTTTGAGTATTACGTTCTCCCCTCTTAAATGAAATTGTCCTCAAATTTTGATTATAAAAATTCCCCTCTCTTTGAGTGCTTCCATTGATAGCTCCAATGGATTTATTGCCTATGATAAACAAAGCAAATGAAGAATTTTCCCTTTTGGTGCAAAAGCACTTTTATTTAGTTTAGCAAGCCTGAAAAAGGTGATACAAGCTTGTTAGGATCTGAAGTGTTCCCACCATTTATTAATATTCTAGTCCATGAAAACCATCCTTGTGTGCCAAACCACTATGGAATCGTTTTAGTTTCCAAGGAATCATGCCCCCAGTAGGGGTGGGCGTATCTGACCCAACCCGCTGATTTGATCAGATCAGATCGGATCGGATAAGGTATTCGGTATATGTATAAAAAAATCAATCCGATTGACTGGGGGGAGGGGGGCGTCGGGTGATTGAGGTCGGTAATTCGCAATTCCGACTCCAATCGCCCGTCGGGGACCCTGAGTGGAATAATTCGCGATTCCTCTTTCGTTTGTTATCTCCACATTTAAATATATATGTACACGATGAGATGTCGATCGATTCAGCTATGGAACAAAACATAAATAAATTGTTGTTAGAGATCGATTAAAGTTACACACGTTGGTCCCGTTGTTTAGCATGTATCGTCACATATAATCTAAGTGAAATCCAATAGTTTAACACATTGAATTTGTGATCGGAAACTAAAAAATAAATGTTACAATTAGTTAGGGGTGAGCACGTGTCGTTTTAGCCCAATTTTATCTTGAAATAGAAATGAAATCGAAAATCACGCTTCTAGATTATTGGAATTGGCACCATAACCAGCGATTTCAGTTTCTTTTCGGTTTTGTTTCATATTTAAAAAAATTAAAATATAATAATAAAATATATTTTTTATTATATTTGGGTTGAATTTTAAGTAATTGAACTGATTTGTAACTAATTTTAAGATTTATATTAGATTTTATTAGTGTTTTGATCGGGTTTTATTCGATTTTAAACTTTTTGACCTACAATTTCGATTCTGGATTTACGATTTTCTATTTTTTAAAAACTGACACCGACCAGTAAATTATGATTTTTTAAAAAATTAAAAGTAACTCGGGATTAAAACTAGACATTCCAAATCAATTTACAATTTTAATTCGATTGACTACCCGTACAATTAGTGTCTTAATACGTTGTCTTGAAACGTTGGTTGATTCTCTTGTAGCCTGTGACGCAATGGCTTCAACTTCTGTGTTAAATGTGTGGCTGTTCTTGTTTAGGTTTAAGCATTAATCACATAGCTACTCTCTCCCTCTCTCCCTCTCTCCCTCTCTCCCTCCTTTGGAGCTGTAGATGAGAGAGAGAGGAGAAGAAGCTAAGACATAAGAGGGACAAGAAATGATCAATGATTACTGAAGGGCGACTTGAAAATTCGAGCCCCATTGCTCTGATCACGACCTTTCCTCGAACCCACTACCCACACGCTTTGCTTTTATCAATTCCACCAACCTTCTTTTCTCTCCCTCTCTCCCGCTCTCCCTCTTCCTCTCCCTCTCCCTCATTCTCCCTCTCTCTCTTTCTCTCCATCTCTCTATCTCGCACTCCCTCTTTCTCTCCATCTCTCTATCTCTCACTCTCTCTCTCTCTATCTCTCTGTCTCTCCATCTCCCTCTCTCTCCCTCTCCCTCCCTCTCTCTCTCTCCATCTCTCCCTCTCTCTCTCCCTCTCTCTCTCTCCCTCTCTCTCTCTCCTACCTTAACGGTTCGAATCTTGGTCGATATAAGAGAATCAGAGGCAGTCAACTCAGAGGGGAGAGAGAAAGAGAAGTTTTAGTCTTTAGAGAGAGAGAGAGAGAGAGAGTGAAATTCTACATGTTTTGTTTGGCCTTTTTTAGGGTTTCTGCCTTTATTATGCTTCCTGCCTGGTTGTTGAGCTCAAATAAATAATACTCCCTTCTTTGTTCTTGCTTTCTAAGGCTCCACCCGACCTATTTAAATAATAAATTATTTATTTTATAATCCTATAAAATCTAAATACCGTTTTCATGCACGAAAAAACCCTAGAATTTAGCAACCCTAATTCTAATATTAAATTAGCTTGAAAAAATTATATGTAAATTATATTCATTTCAACCGATCCACAACGGTGCCAAAGAAATTGAGTCGATATAATATATTACAAACGATGTTTTATTCTTAGTTTCGGTTTTGGTTTTTAACCACTGTCCTAATAACGTCTTGATTAGTTTCACTTGATTTCATATTATCTGTTCTGAACTGAAAAGCGTACAATTTTTTCTTAGCTTTGAGTTTGTTACAATAAAATCTTATATATACGATAAATCAGTTGGAGTATGACAACGACAAACTATCACAATAATCGGTCATCACATAACATGTGATCATTTATTTGCATAGTCAAAATTGCTTTCGATTTGTTCGAGATCTTCCATTCGGAAGAATTTTTCACGCATATCGTTGGCTTTTTTCCTCTTGCTTTACGAAGAACGAGAGTTTATCGTGTTAAGGTCCAATGTAATTTGGAATACAACAATTTACATCGTTTATACGTAGGTAATTATCACTTGACATCTTAAACTTTTCAGTTCATTGATTTACGCAGCAACTAAAGATTAATTTTTCCACGACACCCTAAACGTAAAATTCTATAAAAAAAAACTAATATCTCAAAGTATACGTGTTTGCTTAATTAACGAAAATTTTTGTTAGTAAAGTCATTTTTACTCTTATTTTTTAAAGTTTTTTCATGTCTACTCGATCTAACTCTCGACTAAGACCACAAATGCAAGAGGGTGTTTTGGGAATAATTTTAAGTCGACCGATAAAAAGCTATATTAACAGGAATTTATCGACATTACGGTTAGTTAATAATATTTAAAAATTATGTGAGGACACGAAACTATATATAAGAAAACTTGGTATATAATGTGAATTTAGCGAATAAATTGCAAAAAATTGGAAAGGGTAAGTTTTGTTCGTAAAAAATTAATTGACTTGTGACCCGTAAACGGCCTCAAATGCTAAATTTAGATCGCACTTTACCCAATTGCTCGATCGACGACTCGAATAACGTAGTATATGCGTGTGACTTTTACGCTGCAAACGAGTAAATAAAAATTAATACGAATAAATAAAAAAATGCCGAGAAATGTAGCGAAACACATGGATGTTAGGATGTTCATAGTCCACATCGTTCACAGGAGAGGATGAAGAGCAAATGGGGGACCAAACTCAATCGCCTCTGTCAACATAATTTCAAATCTTCAATCATGTCTACTATTTATTACCTGTCTATCTGCTCAAACTATGTAAATTATTTGAGTTACTCTGCCTTCATGACCTATCGATAAATAAATCTCGATTATAATGCAAAGATTCACCGGAAAAATCAAAGGAAACAATGATAGAGATGTTAAGTTTCTGATAAACGAAATGATTAAAAGTTTAGTGTCGATGTGGAAAAATATTAAGTTATTAACGAGGATGAAGGCTCCAATGTAAACATTTATGTTTGTTATCAGGCAGTCTGACATACCCTAATCTTATATTGTTCGTTTTGAGTCGAAGTCTGCACAAATTTTTTCATGAAAATTGGTTTCACCATTCAAGTGTTTAACGAGAGAGTTTGACATACTCATAACTTGCAGCATTTTTTTTCTATTTTTCTAATACGATATTGTACGTATTTGGTCAACATTGCACGAGAAGATTAGCCTGAAACACATCTCTTCTTATAAATTTTCCGACATACGTGAAATTGTACACCTACATTAGTATGAACTATATGACCTAATTTTAACGTCACGCGACTGCAACATATATTCGATCGTTTAAGCATAATTACATCGAAAACTATGATATCGTAATAGTGATTTCTAAACTTAAACACACATTACAACTAGATCGTCAGTTTGACATTTTGAAAAATAACATTTGAGTGTGCA
Organism: Begonia fuchsioides; assembly: GCA_003255005.1. Lineage (NCBI taxonomy): Eukaryota > Viridiplantae > Streptophyta > Magnoliopsida > Cucurbitales > Begoniaceae > Begonia > Begonia fuchsioides. The sequence goes on from QAOC01014625.1 coordinate 212,163, forward strand.
CGTGGAATCATCCAACAGCTTAAAAAAGACAAGAACGAGATGAAATGGTACTTTCGTATATTATGTGCAGAAAAAGAGGCTGCAAAAGGAGGAGTAAAATGTAATTTAATTTGGAAATAAATGACAGAAAATGATCTCCACGGAAATGCATGATTCAGATCGGACTCCGACTCAGAAGATCAGCAACAAGAAAACGACAGTGCACTGCTCATGTAGCTTTTCCTTTCTATCTCCCCCAAAACCCTTAAAATATGCGTTTTATTTAGAAAAAAAGAATAAATTTTTATTATACTTTTTAATTTACAGAACTCGGATTCAAGTTCTGATGCTTTCTGCAACTTTTTTTTCGATTTATTCTGATGAACAAAAGTTAATACAAGCAGTCAAAGCGAACGGCAAAAATGAAGAAATTACAAGAGCAAGTTAATGAAAAGCTCTTGCCTGAAGCTTGCTAACATTAACGGCGTTTCACCGGGAGCTTTACCGGCGTCTTTTTGCTTAAGATGGTGTTGGTTTTTGCCCTAGCCGGAGCTCTAGATCAAGCTCTTCATAGGCGCCGGAAAACTTACCGGCCACGGGTTCGTAAGCTTTTATAAACCGGCCGTGATTTGACGGAAAATGGGTAGACGAGGAGAATGAGAAATTAGGGTTCTTGTGTTGGTATTGGGACATGGAGAGGAGAGTCGGTGGAGCTCGAGGACCCGAATTCGGACCCGAAATTAAAGGCGAAGAAGAGTGGAATCCGCCATTAGGGTTTGATAATTGGTACAAGAAGCATAAACCATGGCCCTTGGTGGGTTCTTGAGATGGAATCATGGAGTTTCCGATCGACCTAGGTTGCGGGACTTGGCGTAGCTGAGCTCGGTCGTGGCGGTGGACGTTCATGTGACCGCCTAGGGCTTGAGCGGATCGAAAATCTCGTCTACAAAAGGTGCAAGCATAGGACCTCGGCGGCCAAGTGGTAGACATTGTATTTTTCGTGTCTTCCGCGAAAGCTCGAACTTCCCACAAGTCATCGTCTTCTGGACCGAGCCGGTTAGGGTTCCACATCGATCGAACGACTCTGGGGTGAATTAGGGTTTCGGAGGTTCGTTGAGGATCAACTAGGGTTGAGAAATGGGGCAAGGAAAGAAGGGTAGTTTATTGTGGGCAGCCATTGGAGAAGAAGCAACATTTAAGATGGTGATGGAGATGATAGAAGGAACCTTTGTGTTATAATTTAGGATAGGGGCTATGGTATTGAGAATGGTAACATGGTCTCATAAAGAAGCCCTAAAAATAAAATAAAATAAATCATTTTTTCCAAAAATATGCAAAAAAAAGATATGATTTTGATCTAAATTTTCGATAAAAACCAAATTATTATTTGCTCATTTCGACCGAACAACTTAAAACTTTCACAATTTATGTAATGAATTGCGAGATTTCAAGTTTGAATCCAAAAATATTGAAAAATAAATAAATTTAAATTTATTTTCTCGTGCACACGTTAACATGTTAGTTCATGATTGATAAAATAAATACAATTATTTTTAATTTAATACATAATTTTTACTTTTATTTAATTAATAAAAAGTACAATAAATAAACACATACAATAATAAAATATAAATAGTTATTTCATTTTTCACTTTACTCGTTATTCCTTGTACTACTAATCAAAGGTAAATATCACTTTACTCGTTATTACTTGCCCGTGTGGGTTCACCTCAGTGGTCGATGGATGACATATCTGGTAACAAGTGCATGAGTTCGAATCATGCGTTGTCCTAGTGTGAGAGTTGTTACCCTCAATGTTGAAGTAGCTCATTGGGATATCAGGAAGAAAGCCTTCAATTTCTGAGCTGCTGAGTCACCGTAACTTACCCCCTCATGACCTGTCAGGCCGGGGTTGGGAGGCCCTCGGAGCATGAGATTTCGCCTTTTGGTAACAAGTTTCACCATATACTTCAGACTTTAATGTTTATTAATAAATATTTTAAATTTTATTATAATTTTAACTAACAATCTATCTATTTCAATGTTCGTAAATTTATTATTACAATTTATTCTACATAGATGCAAATCGTTAAATGTAACAAATTAACATTATGATGTCCGTCAAATTATAATAAAATTAATATAAGTAAACAACTTTTAATGTTTGATATATCCACCTTAAATGCAGAATATTAATTAGAATTTACAGAATTAAGGATCCCTAATGGCCGCCCAATCTTTCGCAGAATCAAATTGTCATCTCGATCTCTGCTGTCTGATTCCCTACCACATCTCTTTCACCTTGATTCTCTGTAACAACTGAGGGGTTTTTGAGGTGGGTTTTTCTTCTTCGTTTTCATCTCTCTCTTTTCTAAGAAATTCACTTCACTCTTTTCTTTTTTTTGTCTCTATTTGCAGATTCTATCTTACTTCTCAAGACCAATCAACGAACACCATCCTCTCGTTCGAACCCAGCGATGTTTTTTTTTTTTCTAAAATAAACTAGTAATTTTGTTTCTGATTTCTATATATTATTCTGGGTTTAAATCTCTTGTCACTCGGTTTGAACGTTGTTTTCGTTCTTTCCACTGGTTTCTTGCCCCTGGGCGTTGTTGGAAGTGGAGCCTTTGGTCTGGTAAGATTGTTCTTCGTTTTCTCTAGTCTGATTTGAAATGCAGGATTTGGGTTATTGGGTTTGTCAATAGACGTCATTGAATCTCTAGTTGTATAAGATTGTTTGATTAATCATATGTTGTTACCAGGATTATTTCATTGTTTCTGGTGCTTGTTTGAGAGCAATGCCTCTTCGTGTTCATTAAAGGGTCATTTTCTCTTACAATTCTTTTTTTTGGAATTTGTTTTGTTCTTCTTGATCTGATTTAGCTA
>QAOC01014633.1:0-161232 GCA_003255005.1 Begonia fuchsioides
TAAAAGAGTCTAAGCAACATAAAAATGAGCTAAGTTCAATTGAATATAGATTCGGTTTTGGATCCATTTACGTTCGACCGATTTTTGAAACACATGAACTAAGATCCTCAAGGTTAATTTGTTAAGATCCAAGATCAATTTTTTTAAATTCTCAAGGATTCAAATCAAATCGAATCTCAATCATCCATTTAGTTCAGTCAACCTAATTCTACCCGACCCATTCCACTTTCAACCTAATTGTAACACCCGACTTTTTCCACATACCATAACTTTTATCAATGTTGAATGATGAACGATGTTAACCTATGCGACCGATAAGATTAGTTGATTTTCAAGGAGATAAATTCTTTAAACGAGTTTAACTCCTCTTAATGAAATTAAGTGAATTAGTTGATGAAAATATAATCGTTGGAAGCTTATGGTCAGTTGGGTCAACATAACTCTTAAGGATCCGTCTCTGGAAAGTGAGGGGTCGACACAACTTTGTGTTGAGTCGACATAACTCTTAAGGATCCGTCTCTGGAAAGTGAGGGGTCGACACAACTTTGTGCTGGGTCGACATAACTCTCAAGGATCCGTCTCTGGAAAATGAGGGGTCGACACAACTTTGTGTTGGGTCGATATAACTCTTAAGGATCCGTCTCTGGAAAGTGAGGGGTCGACACAACTTTGTGTTGGGTCGATATAACTCTTAAGGATTCGTCTCTGGAAAGTGAGGGGTCGACACAACTGTTTTGGTTGGGTCGACACAATGGTTTGCTTGGGTCGACACAATGGATTTGGATGGGTCGACACTTTGTGTAGAATCGGTCGACACCTTGTTTAAAGTGTTGACCGCTCTTTGAAGTTATCTGAACGCTCTTTGAAGTTATCCGAAAACGTTTCATCTTTCACCGTTCCACGCGTGATATTGTTTAAAAAATTCATTATTTCAGCCTTAACTACGACTCAGCTCACCCTCTCCCAAAGTTCTCTCTGATCTAACGTGAGAAATTTAGGGTTTTGTGATAAAAGTGTGGTTTTAGTGTTTTGTGCAAGAAACTTTGATGTTTAAGAACTAGAAGTGCAAAAGAAGGAAAAACTTACGACTCAAGCCCTAAGGTACTCGGAAATACCTTTTTCATTTTGATGCTGTAATGACTTATAAATGATGAAATTTACGTTACATGGTTAAGAATACATGAAATTGTGAAGGTAGTTTATGAATATACACTTTATAAGTCATGTTAACCAGTTTCTGAAATATAAATTTTACAAAGTCTTTGAGTTACAATTTGGTCATGATCTTTCCTAATGATGTGTAGCCAACATTCTAAGTTTTGGATTGATACCTTATTCATTCTGATCCGATTAATGTAGCGAATGTTGTGTGTATCAGAAGTTGAGGTAAAAACATGGTATGAACTAATAGGGTCATGTTATACCCAATTTTAAAGATCTAGCATTTATGAGGCTTTTAAGTAATAATCTGATCACAACGTCTTTTAAAAAAATGTAGTAGACAGAATAAGAAAGAGATTGATATTAATTACATGGAATTTTGATAAGTATAGAAAGAGTTATGAACCCTGAAAGTTAGTTGAAAACATAAATAAAATATTGAGTACTTATTTTAGTTAATTGTGATTTTTAAGGTGTTCTTGAAGACAAATCAAGGAAATTAAAGGAAAGTGAATAAAAATTCAGCTTGGAAATGAGGTAAGTAATTATGCATGTGTTTGGCCCATTTGGGGACTGCATCATAAAGAGTATGATTAAGGTTGTATGCTTAGAAGTTAATTAAATCAAGTATGAAATGAACATGTTACATTAAGTATGTATTGAATTCTGCTTGGGGTGTATCGCACCGTGCACCAACCCAATAATATGGGCTTGATTGGTGTTTGTATGCCATTGGTTGTGATTGTACATTATGCTAAATATCGACTAAGTATATAAAGCATGAAAAGTACGATTAGTAACAAAAATAATATTTACATTGGAGATGTTTGTGCTATGTTGATTTCATGATGTTAAGTTATCAAGCTATGTATGAATTATATTAAGTTATCAAGTATTGCATGAAATCATGCTCATGCATCATGTTTTAAGAAAAGAACGAAAATGTTTTTCATGCATGTTTTCAAAACATCACCCAACCGTATGTTGAGAATGAGATATGGGGAGAGCTGTCTCGAGGGAGGCCAGATGGTGCTAATACCCTATCCCGAGAATTCTCTCATACGATGCATGAAAAATGTCAAGCAAGTAAAGATCAAGATTAAGAAAACTCAGGGGTGGAGTTGAATTGGCTGTCTTTCCGAGCGGGCTAGATGATGCTCTGTGAGCTGCCTGTGAGGAAGGGCAGATGGTGTCATTCTCTCCCTTACGTGTGCCTGTTTATTATGTCAAGAATGATGATCAAGTATCAAGTTAAGAATCAAGATAAAAATTAAAATAAAGCATGGTTTTAAACGTGACATGAGCATTTTAGGCATGTAGATGATATGATTTCTTACTGAGCCTTAAGCTCATTAATTAAGTTTTATGATGTAGGTGATGAAGCTCGGGATGAGGAATTTAGTCATCATCGTGTGCCATGATACGTGGATGAAGCTACTTTGGAGCGGGATGTTTACGAAACCGAGTGACGACCCGTGGGTGAAAGAAGAAAGAAGTTTTAAATATTTTATGAAGTTTTATGAAAACTTGTTTGAACGAATTGACACGTTTTGGATTATCATGTTAAGAACTTTTGTTAAGTAATTCGATAGGCAATGCTTGAATGTTTTGTGTTATTGCCTATCTATGACATGTACTGAATGTAATGATATTTTGATATATATTTCTACGACGTGTTTTATAAGTATGACGAGATCACATTTTTTCTAACAGTTTTTAATGTCTTACGTTTTCGCTACGATTTTAAATCAAGAATTTTGAACGAGATTTTAAAAAGAAAAATTTTACTGTTATTTTTAAAGAACATGATGTTACACTAATTCTACCACGATCCTCAATAGTTTATAAGAGTGACATCTTCATTGATTGAGATTTCAAGAATATTAACAAATTAATAATGTAAAATTTATTATCTTATTATAAAATTTTAAAATACAAATTAATGCTTCAAACACTGATTAGTACGATAAGTGTGTTAATTTAATTTTTATAACTTATAACATTAATTATACTTAAACTGTATCAATGACAATATTTTTTTAGCAAATATAAAGGCGTACTTATTCTAATAAAAATAAAATTTATTTGTTACAATGAAATATGGGTAAGAAGGGTAGAAGTGTCAATTCAGATGGGGGTTGAGGAGTGATTTCATTCGACGTTGGGAGGAAAAGGAGAAGAGCGTCTTTTGCAAGTTAGCGTGGGTCCGTCCACCGTCGTTGATTTTCCTGTCACTCACGAATCACGTTCTTCCCCCTTTCCTTACCATTGTTCCTTCTAAATTATGATAGTATAGTTGTAATAAATATTTTAAAATTTAAATGTTATTAATGAATCTTTTTAATTTTATCATAGTTATATCATACATTTATCACTAATTTTTTTTATTAATTTTAACTATGTTTATTCATTTAATTCACGCATTTTATTAATAAATAATAATAAAAAAGGTGAAAAGATTATGAAGAATTCTTAATTTTTCATAAGGTTAAATGAATATAAATAAAAGGCGTCATACCCTAAAAAATCACGAGTTTTGAGTAAATGACCCAAAATGAACAAGAGTTTTTACAAAATTCAGATTGACGATATTTTTATTATTATTTTTTAATTTAAAAAATATTATCACTTAAAAAATATTGTCTGAATGACTTGAAATTTTTACAACACATTCACAAAAATATAAAACAAAATTATAAAAAGTTTCGTGAATTTTCAATGATAGTAAGATTTATTATAATTTTTTAAATATAAAAAACAAAAAAAATAATTAAAAACATGTAAGTCAATAAACAATTTAAAAACTTGCAAGATAAATTAGTACTATTTTATTTTTAAGTTGTAAAATAATTTTAAAAGAAACGTTTAAATCAAAAGTAATTACAAATCGCGATTATTGAAAATATTACATGATTTTTGTCTTATAATTTGGGATCATTATTCTTCTTGTATTATTAAGCAGAGCTTGGATGAGAAATAAACTACTTTATATTTTAGACATTTGGATCTTGTCACGCCAAGCATATCAAAGGTCAATTCAGCAAGTTGTGAAACTTGCTTGATTGGCTCAACACTTCAAATTGGATTTTTATTCCAATGGCATGCAATATTCCATGTGGCAGCTCGAGGGCCCGCGCATGCACGCAATAATCATCCTTTAACCAAACACGTCAGCAAATGTTAGGCTACGGGTATAGGTGGCAAATGGGCGGGCTGGCTCGGCAGCCCGCCTGCTCAGACTGCTACAGTAACGGTCCGAGCGGCGGGCTCAGACTGCTACAGTAATGGTCCGAGCCGAGCTCGAACCGTTACTGTAGCTGAGCGGGCTCAGCCCGCTCGTGAAAGGCGGGCTGAGCCGAACTCATTTTTTTAGGCTCACGAGCCCGTCGAGCCTGCGAGCCTGACGAGACCGGCAGTAGGAATGTGGAAAGTGTCGACCGCAAATAAAAGGTGTCGACCACCTTTTGCAAACTGTCGACCGCAAATACAAGGTGTCGAACGCCTTTTGCAAGGTGTCGACCGCGTATGTAAGGTGTCGAACGCGTTGCTTTTAAAGTTACAAACAAAGACGGAACACGGAAACCCAAACCCTAATCTCAAATAAAACTTCTCGTCGTTCTCGACTCTGAGACTAAGATCTTCCTCCCTCAGTGGCGCTTCAATTCCTGGTAATTGCTCGATTTATCTGTTTTCTCTTCTAGAGCTCTAAAATCTTCATGTCGTATCTTATATCTCTAGTCTTTACTCTCTACTAATTGACTAATTGTTATTTAAATTGTTCAAAATTTAAAATCATGGTTTCTTTATCCAATTCCCACTCTAAAAACAAAAGGCAGAAAATGACTTCAAATAGTGACATACCGACCACAATCGATGTGTTTGATAAACATTTGTTTGCAAACATGAAGTCTAAAAATGCTTATAAGTCCGAATTTCAATATAAGTCGCTCATTCCTAGTCGTGTTTTTGAAGAACACTATCTTACTAGATTAGACATCTACAATTTACTAAATCGTATAGGATTAGTTACTCTGTTTCAATTTCCCGGTCTATATTTTGAAAATGCAATTAGACTATTCTATGCAAATTTCTCATATTTTGTACAACCCCTTCAAGTAACAAGTTATGTGTATGGCAAACACATAACGCTCAATTCCCGTAAAATCAATGATCTACTGAAATGCAAGGACAATGAGCATGCAGTCTGCTATTATGAGTCATTTGTTGAGCATCCATTTGTCAAGAACAGTAATTATCCTTGCTTTCTGAGAATGATTGTAAAAAATCCGGATACTTCTCTTCCTTCCCGACCTAAAGCAAGTGACCTTAACGTAAAAGCTCGCCTTATTCACCACATGATTACTTATAATCTTCTTCAGAGGGGTGGTCATCGCGATCATATAAGTGGAATGAATTTGTTTCTTCTCTACAACATCTATAACAGAACCAATTTTAATGTTGGTTATGTTATTGTCAAACGCATGATCGAATTATTTGAAAATGCTTCTAAGTCGTTGTCATATAACCTCATGTTAATAGATCTTTAATGATTATGGAGTCGTGTTTCCTACAAATGAGCTTTCATTACCTGTGAGGAAGGTAGACTCTTACTCTAAGTCTACTCTTGCTCGCATGAGAATTGTTCGTGATGAAAATAGTACCTGGATATTTAAAGCGAACAACCAAAATGTCAATCAGGGAGCTCTCTCTGTTTCAACACTTCAACTTTCAGTTCATGCCCCTCAACCCATTATTCCAGATCAACTCAAAGCCTATATGGAATTCAAATTCGATCAAGCACTATTATTTATATCAAAAAGTTCAAGACCTCAACTCATCTTCCTTTCCAGATCCTCCGAAGACAACCAGCTCCAGAACCTTCAACTGTTGCTGCTCCATCGGAAGATTAGATTAATGTAAATGTAATAGTCTTCACTTGGTGTACGAATATATATTTTGAATTTTTGACTGATGCTCTAATGACTAATAGTAATAGTCTTGACTTGTTGTATGAATATATATTTTCGGATAATACTTAAGTACTCTTGACAATTTTGTTTTGTTTGTGTTTCTTGGATTGCCATAAGTTACGGGTCGACCGCTGGATGAAAATAGTACATGAAATTTTGTTTGTGTTTAAAGTGTCGACCGCAAACTTACAAGTGTCGACCTCGACCGCTTGGTGAAACAGAAGATTTAAAAGTGTCAACCTAAACATACAAGGGTCGATCGGAACTCTAAAGTGTCGACCGCAAGACGTAGGGGTCGACCGCTTGATGAAACAAAAGATTTAAAAGTGTCAACCTAAACATACAAGTGTAACGACCCTCGTTTATTTTAAGAATTTTGTGATTTTAAGACGAAAGTGTTTAAGATTTTTCTTTATGAATGTTGGTTACGATTATGAATAATTGGAAGAAGAATACTCTGATTGGGGTGTATCACACCGTGCACCGGCCCAAATGTTTGGGTTTGATTGGTGTTTATTTGAAGTCCTTTGTTTGATGGTTGCTAGGTTTAAGTAAAGTAATGAAGTAAGTTGGGTTAAATACATTAAAGGATTACTTTCAAGTAAGATCCGGTCGACCCAAGGAATTTGGAGGGGTCGACACAAAGTAACCTTTCGGTCGACCCCAGGAATTTGGGGGCGTCGACACAATTGTATGTTTCGGTCGACCCCAAGATCGAAGAGGGGTCATCACAAAACAGTCATTTAGTATAGTTTCGGTCGACCCCATGATTGAAGATGGGTCGACACAATTTATAGTTTCGGTCAACCCTAGGACTTAGAAAGGGTCGACACAAGCTGCTCTCTGGAATGCTTTCGGTCGACACAATAGGTGTGCGGTCGACACAAGTTGCTCTCTTGAATGCTTTCGGTCGACACAATAGGCGTGCGGTTGACCCAAGTTGCCCTCTGGAGATACTTTCGGTCGACACAATGGAAGAGGGATCGACACATTTGTACATGCCGTTGAAAAGTCAGCCAAAACGTAGAGGATCCTGATTGATGGATATAAAAGGATGATTGATTTTGTTTAATTAAAAGATAAGAAGGCATGGTCTGTCATTCCCTACCAGCACGACCTCTTCTCCATGTCTATTTACTCAGAGTTCTCTCGTCTGATAAGGGAGAGTAAGACTGAGAAAGAAAATGGATGTCGTGAGAGAAAGAGAGTAGGAAAGTGAAGGAAAGTGGAAAACACTAAGGCTCTCGTGGAAACTGAAGTTCAAGGTAATATTTTCTATCATCTTAAGTTCTTCTAAGTTCAGTAAGGATAATATGATGGTAGTATTTGAATTGAGGGATAAAAATGAGTGATTTCATGCTAAGAGATAAGAAAAGAGTTAAGTATGAACAAAGTTAGAGTTTTGGAGATTCGGTCAATATGTGTTACGAATTGGAGTTTATGTCCTTCATAAGAGTTAAAGTAGGCTCTTAGGGTAATTCTTAGCCATTAGAATCACTCGATTCGGAGCTATGTGAAAAAAGTTATAGACGTCGCAAGTCAGTGTATGAAAACTGGGGGGAGTTTGGGTCGACCCCTTGTAGTTTGGGTCGACCGAAACTCGATTTCAGAAATGCGACGTCTCTGTTTGTCGACATGGGTCGACCCCTCACAGTTTGGGTCGACCCAAACAGGGGTTCAAATAGTGAATGCCCTCTGTTTTGTCCACGTAAGTCGACATGCTTTGGTCGTATGAATTGGGTGTCTTCTAAGAAGTTATAGTAGACTTCTTAAGGAACAATTTGACACCTTAATCATTAGAAATGGATCAATATAGAGGAAGTTATAGATGTTCAAAGTTAGAATAGAAAGTTAAGACTTTATGCAAATTCTGATCCGTATATGATTTATAGGGTTAAGCCATCGATTGGATTAAAAAGGAGACTCAAGAGGATCAACTCAACCTAGCTACTAAGGTAAGTTAACATTAAGATTATTTGGCCCTTAAGTGGGACTACATTGAAAAGATTAGGATGATTGTTTGATGTGTGCTGCATGTTTGTTGCATGATATATTTGGTGATGTATGCTTAATTTCATGTTATGTAATGTGATTTAAGAGATGTTTTCATGTTCATATGGTCATGCATCATAGTTTTACAAAATATCTACGAACTATTTTCATGCATGGTTTTACAACGTAGTTGGAGGTAAACGAGATATGATTGGTGGTATGGGACGCCAATTATGTTTCGTCTCCGATGAATTAAGAACTTGAATATCAGAACAGTAAAGTAAAGTAAAATGGTTATTACAGGCCTGAGCACCTCAAGTAGTAAAGTAGCGAGCTCACGATCAGTAGAAGTTGAAGTAGGTGGAGGAGGTGTTCTTGAGATCCTGTAATATTTCCAAAGATAAAGAAAATATGAAACCTAAGAAACGTGAATGAAACCGTGCATTGTTTTAACGATACAGCATACCCATGCATTGCATTTTATAGTTATGTTTTTTACTGAGCTTTAGGCTCATAGTTTAGGCTTTGTAATGTATGGAATATATTGGAGGAAAGTATGCCAATGATTGATCAAGAAGTTAGAGCAGAGGGGTGTTCAAATGATATAGTTTATTGAGCAACGACCGACGGGGAGTGATGTATGACACACACTGATATTTTATAAAAATGTTTTGAATGTCTTGAATATTTTGAAGATGTAATTAAATGTATACTCTTATTTTCGTGTGGCGGATTTTAAAGTATTTTAGAGTGAATGTATTATGAATTATAGTCTTCCGCTGTAGTTTCAAGTTATTAAATGTTTATGTATTTTCATTAAAGGTGGAATTCAAATGTATGTTTTTATTATTCGACGTTTTTCTTTGTAAACTATTTTACAAGCTAAAGATAGTTTTCAGAAAAATAAAGTAAACAGTTTTCTACCAAAGTAATGTAAGTAAGTAAGTAAGAATCATGTGATGGACCGGTTCTCGGGTCGCCGAAGTGAGTGAGTAAGTAAGTAAGTAAGTAAGAAAAGCAAGTAAGCGGTGATCCTGGGAATCGGGTCGTTACAACAAGGGTCGACCGGAACTCCAAAGTGTTGACCGCCATACTTAAGGGTCGACCGAAAATCCTGAAGCCACGCCGCAACGGTCATCACGGTTTGATGACCGTTGCAATATTTTCACTTATTTTTTTCTTTCTCCCTCCCTATAAATATAACACATTCTCCTTCAATATTTTCACCAAATTCTCTTTCAATCTCTCAACTTCTTAATTTCTAATACTCTTACTTGTGCTCATTCATTATTTTTTGAAGAAATTATCTCTCTCTCAAATTTTCTTTCAATCTCTCAACAAAGTATATTTATATTTTATTTGTATAATTTATTTTTTATTATTTTTATGTTAATATAAATTACGAACTAACAATTTTGCTTATAATTTTCGTAGGACTCGTATTCGTGAAAGTGATCACAAATTGATACCACATACAAGCCGTTGTTGAGTAATTGGTGTGTGCCGTGGGGTATCATTTTATTTTGTTAAATATTTTGCGATAGTTACATTTTTTAACTATGGATCTACGTAATTTTCTAGTTGACACATTTAGTGATGATGATATTGAAGAAATTATGGGAGATAATCTCGCATTTTCAATTGGTCAATTATCTGCTCAAGCATCCATTTCTTCACCTAGAAAAAAAAACAAATCGTCGAATGTTTGGAATCATTTTGAATTGAAAGATATTAATGTTGGTGGAAAAATTGAAAATAGAGGACAATACAAATATTATATTAAACATTATGCATACGAATCTGGTAGTTCTACTAGCACCATTGGTAGACATTTTAAAAAATATCACTTAAACGAGCAAATAAGAGACCCTTCACAAACGCTCTTAGATGCTAGTGGTAGTAGCACTTTTAAATATTCACATAATAAAATGAGAGAATGAGTAGCAAAATATATATCACAATTTGAGGTACCTTTGTCAATGTTTGATAGCGAGTTATTTGAAAATTTTATGAAAGAATATATTAATCCTAGTTTTAAACGAATCCCTAGAAGTACAATTAGAAATGATATTATTAAAATGGATAATAATATGAAAAATGAATTAATAGTATTTTTTTAATGCATCGTGTATGTCTATTTGTATTACCTCTGATTTATGGAGTGCACCTAATGCATTATGATATATTGTGGTAACTTCTCATTTTATTGATGACTCTTAGCAATTAAATAAAAAAATATTATGATTTCGTAGTTGTGAATATCTTCATAGTAGAGTTACTATTTATAGATCTATTGTTGGAATTTTGCAAGAATATGTCATTAGAGATAGAATTTTTAGTATTACTCTCGATAACGCTTATGTTAATGATGTTGCTATTGTTCAATTTAAGAAATTATTTTAATTAGATACTTCTCATAATTCTCTTTTTCATATGAGATGTGTTTGTCATATTTTAAAGTTAATTGTTAAAGATTGAATGTCGTTTATTTTTCCGCATATTGAATCAATTAGATTTGCAATTTCTTATATTATTTCATCTAATACTCGACAACAAGAATATAAGGAATTTTGTAAAGTTGCTCAACTTAAACCAATTAAAAACCGATGTAGATACTAGGTAGAATTCAACTTATTTAATGTTAAAAAATGCTAAGCAATATTGGTTAGTTATTTGTGCTTTTATTAGTGAAAAAACAAAATGTATTTCTTTAGATCATAGTAGTTGTGACGTTGCTAATTTATTTCTTGATTTTCTAAAACCATTTTATGATGCTACAAATGAATGTTCGAGAATTTATTATCTCACTACTCATCTAATTCTTCCAATTTTTTTTAAAATTAACGGCTACTTTTAAAAAATATAGACAGATTAATGAATTTTGTGATATACTTGATAAAATGGAGACAAAATTTAAAAAATATTGGCTTGACATACCTAATATTTTTTTATTTGCATGTGTAATGGACCCTAGATTTAAAATAAAACGAGTGTGTTTAATTATTGATAAAATTTCTTCTCATTTAGCTATTACTTCGAAAATTAATAGTACTACATTAAAAAATGATATTACTTGTTTATATTCTTCTTATGAATTTAAATTTTCTAATGTTACTCGTTTTATTCCTTTTTCACGTAGTATTTCTAGTTTTAGTAGTGACGGTGTTGGACCTCTACAAGATTTATTGAATGACATTTTTGATGAACTAGATAGCGATGTTTATTCTTGTAGTTCACAAAGAAATGAACTTAATATTTATATTGAAACCCGCTATCAAATTTCTCGCGATGAGAATTTTGATATTTTGACTTGGTGGAAAAACAACTTCACTTCATATCCTATTCTTTCTAGGTTGGCACGAGATCTACTAACCCATCTGGTCTCTACCGTAGCATCGGAGTCTGCTTTAAGTGCAGGTGGACTTGTGTACGATGTTCGACGATAAAGACTTGCACCGGATATTGTGTAGACACTCATTTGTATGAAGGATTGGAACGACGCTGTCACGAGAGATCAACAACGAGCGGATGACATACTAGAAGAATTCTAAAATTTGGATGTCGAAGACTAGATATTTATTTAAATTAATAGTTTATGAAAGAAAAAAATATGTTTATGAATGAAGGTGCATCATATATGCAATTTATAGTATATGGGCTTTCTTAAAAGAATAGTTTATGAAAGAAAAACGATTTCAGATTTACAAAATCAGATTTTCATAAACTTGTAGTTTATGAAATAAAAACGATTTCAGATTTACGATCATTTTATATCCTTCAGTTTTAAGTTTAAAAAAAGAAAAATATTTATTAAAATAAAACGAGACGTTACAATAAATAAATTATAATTATTTATATAAGATAAAATTATTTATGTATATTTGGCTCGTTAGGCTCGGCTCGTTAGGCTCGGCTCGTTAAGGCTCGTTAGGCTCGGCTCGTTAGGCTCGTGGCTCGCGAGCTGGCTCGAGTTGAAATTTTTTTAATAAAAGCTCGTTAAGCTCGACTCGTTAGGCTCGGCAGACTCGTTAAGCTCGACATACTCGACGAGGTAGACTTTTTCCGGCTAGGCGAGTTTGCTATCTCCACATTACACAAAGTTCACCATAAGGTTACGGTCGCAGGCTATGGGCTACCCTTGTCTTCCTCCAAGCCTTGTGTCGTGCAGGATAGCTTCTATGCGCCACTTCTTTCTCTCCCTTGTCGGCGGCTCTCCTTAGAACCTTAGAAAGAACACTTGAAGCCCAAGAGCTTGAACGTTACAGCCATGTCTGATGAACGAGAAGAAGAAGATGAAGCAGAAGTCCCCTTACTGCAAGATCAGGGCTTCAAGAATCACCTCGAAGAAGAAGAAGAAGAAGATCAGAGTTTATTGAGGAGGGTATGGGTGGAATCGAAGAAGCTATGGCATATACTCGGGCCTGCAATTTTCAGCAGAATCACCTCCTACTCTACTCTGGTCATCACCCAAGCTTTCGCCGGACACTTGGGCGACGTTGAGCTCGCCGCTATTTCCATCTCCAATAATGTAATTGTCGGCTTCGACTTGGGTCTTCTGGTATTTCCTTATTAAACTGAAAAACACAATGCTTCGAAAAATTAGAAGTCTTTTCTGATTCTCTTCGTTTTCATTTTTTTGAGTTCATTCTAATTACTTTCTTCGACCTTTTGATGCTCAGCTGGGTATGGCGAGTGCTTTGGAAACTCTATGTGGACAAGCTTATGGAGCGAAAAATTACTACATGCTGGGAGTTTACTTGCAGAGATCCTTGATAATTCTATTCCTTTGTTGTATTCTACTTTTACCAATATACCTATTCTCTTCTCCAGTTCTAAAACTTCTGGGTCAGCCCTCAGAAATAGCAGATCTATCTGGAAAAGTTTCGATCTGGATGATTCCACTGCACTTCAGCTTTGCATTCCAGTTTCCACTGCAGAGGTTTCTGCAGAGCCAGCTGAAGACTGGTGTAATTGCTTGGGTTTCTCTCATCACTCTTCTTGTCCACATCGGAATAAGCTGGTTGTTTGTCTCCAAGCTTGGGCTTGGAGTGATCGGAGCTGCAGCGTCTATGAATGTTTCTTGGTGGGTTTATGTGCTTGGCCTTCTTGGTTACACTGTATTTGGTGGGTGTCCTCAGACTTGGATTGGTTTCTCCATTGAAGCATTCTCTGGTCTCTGGGAATTTCTCAAACTCTCCGCTGCTAGCGGGGTCATGCTATGGTATCCGTCTTTTCTCCTCCGCCGCTACGCTGTCTTTTCCGTTTAAACTCTCCCTCCCGTCTGGCATCGTTTCCAACAGTTTTTAATGAGCAAGTCTACTAAATTGCAGCTTGGAGAGTTGGTACTACAGAATTCTGATAGTGATGACCGGAAAACTGAAGAATGCTGAGATTGCAGTGGATGCGTTGTCAATATGGTAAGAAACCTTGATGTTCCAATTATTGGAGCCTCACCAACATAAACTATGGCTTTCTTGTGATGGCAGTATGAACATTAATGGATGGGAAATGATGATTCCTTTGGCTTTCTTTGCTGCAACTGGGTACTCTTTTACTTCCTCTTAGCCTCTATGACTTTGCTTCTTTTTTTTTTTTAACTTTTTAGCCCGTCGAGGATATTGGTCCTATTGGCAGAGTAAGAGTGGCGAATGAGCTCGGGGCAGGCAACGGGAGGAGCGCTCGGTTTGCGACGATGGTGTCGGTGGCGACGTCCATTGTCATAGGTGTCATTTTCTGGGTGTTAATCATCCTATTTCACCAGGACTTGGCTTTGATATTTTCATCGAGCGAAGCAGTTTTGGAGGAAGTGAACCAGCTCTATTTACTCTTGGCCTTCACCATTCTTCTCAACAGTCTTCAACCTGTTTTATCTGGTAAATTCTTGTCTAATTTTTTTCTATTTTTAAGAATAATATTATGGTACGTGATGATGTATTGAACATTAATTAATTAGTTTAAATACATTTAATATATTAAAATATAATTTATTGTATTAACTACGGTTAGAGAAGTAAAAGGAATATATGATAAAGAATACACTTAACATTAATTTTTTATTCAAATCAATTGATTAATGGACGACAGGAGTGGCCGTTGGATCGGGGTGGCAGTCATACGTTGCATACATAAACTTGTTTTGTTATTATGTGATCGGAGTTCCTCTTGGATTGGTAATGGGATGGGTGTTCCATCTGGGAGTCAAGGTATGTCCTAATTACTATCCCGTTACATATGCACTTTAATTTTTAATTCTTGCAATTGTTTATTTAATTAACGAGTTACAAAATTATTATTATTTCATTCCTATTAAATTGATCCATTATTTCCAAACAATTAGGGTTGGTATGGCATGGACTACGCGTATTAGACTAGAGACAAGTATAAATCGTTTCATGAATAATTTTTTTTTTTTTTGAATTCTCCCTCGAATCACACCGTTGAAGTAAATTTTGGACATCGGTTTCGGGGCTTAAACGTCACATGCATGATAAATTATCAACAATCTTATGAATAGTACTATTTTTTTTAACATTTTCCTCCATGTGATGAGCCTTCTGCAAAATTTAAATTTGGGAGCGTATAAATAATTTAATTATTTATAGTTTTGTAGGAAGCATAAAAAGGGTTCACAAACTATGGAATATAATGTTAAAGTTGGTGCGTTGGTAGGGAATTTGGGGAGGAATGATGCTGGGTGGAACAGCTGTTCAAACATTTATATTGCTAATTATTACAATTAAATGTGATTGGAAAGAAGAGGTACTCAAATATAATCCCAATTCTCTCTTTTTTCCCCTTCATTTCGAATGTGTTCTTTTATTCACCATTTGGAGATGATTTTGCAGGCTGACAAAGCAAGTGCGCAAGTCAACAAGTGGTCTAATACGATACGCGATGGCATTCACAACTCAACCAATATTGAGAATTAAGACATCAAGTGTGCTGCTGAGCTCCAATTTGAGCTGATTTGTACTTTAAGATTTTGTTTATTTTTCGATTTGATTGGCCTTTTTTTTGACCAGTTGATCCATGATTAGTTAACCCAGTAAGTTAGTTGTACCCTTAGTTGGCATTTCTATAGTTTTTGAAATTCTCTATTTGTGGACTATAATAAGATTCATTTGTTGCCCCGGTTAAAAATGAACATAATATATTTAAGAGTTTACCACAAATGACTTATGGTTTCGGTTTTAGTTCTAGTTTGAGAATCGAACACTTGTTTGTGATCGTCGATTTGAATTGACATTTTTTATTTGGGGTCGGTCTTGGACTGAGTTGAAAAAAACAACATTTGCTCAGGAAAATCTTTTAATTTTATCTAAAATGATTAATCATCCACAAAATCATTTACTGATCCGGGTCCATTACCCAAAAAGGAATTCCACTGGACCCCAAATCATTTTGAACTGAACCGGATCGGGTCAGCCCATCTTACAGCCAGATTGCCCGATCGAACCGACTTACTGATACCCAGCCGACTCGTAGTCTGGAAATTTTGATCGTTTCCAGACGATGCTATGTAATCTCTCGCTGCGATCCTCTAGTCGCTTCAACGCGTAAACCAACTCTACGGATTCGCTGAAACTCAGGCAGCTCAGCCGATCTTGAAATTCCCTGAGTCGAATCCAAATCTCACTCATCGCTGAAAATAAATCGCCGTCGACTGGACCAGTTATTCTAGCAACCAATCTGTTTCCGATCAGATGCGAAGATTCCGGGCGTTTGCTAATCTCCCCAACCAAACTGACCAACTAATCATTTTCTCTCAGTAACTCGGAATTGATGAGAGAGGAGGCAAGTCCTTCGTTTTTCTCTCTGGTTAACCTAGAAGATTTAGAGCTGAAAAAAAAACCCAGAACTCTGGCGGTACAAAGGAGCGTCTCTACGTATTTTTCATACCAACGAACCCAAGAAGAAGGCTCCAAATTTATCTGACTGAAAAGAGTCGATGCATTTGTGATAAGTATACCAGAGGGTAGTTAGTATGCAAACCAATTAACAAATTATGAATTTAATTCTAAAATTTTCAAGAACTTATTATTGTTGCAAAAGCTTAACATTTTGGGAAGGGTAGATAAAACTAACCTGAATCGATAAATCGGCTCGAATTATAGCTTTTTGGTTCAATTTTAATGCTAAAACACACAAACTCTTATATAGAACTACCCAAACATTATAATGCAAATTAAATAAAGTCTAACGGGTGGATCGAGGTTTCCAATTTTTATTTCTCAAGTGGAAAAAGCTCTTTTTTATGCAGCAAAAATTGAGGTACAAATAGTTTTGATAATGTCCAGCAGAGTTAACTAAAATACATCAAACAGAAAAATGATCTCACTCGATTTGTGTTTAGTTCTCTACTTGTGCTTGTTCGTGATAATTTCTTTTATTGATTTTGTTTATTTAATCATTGAAATTAGTAATAAATAAGTAATACAGTGAAAAATAAGATATTGTTCTTACGATAACAGTCACCAAATTTATATTTTCTTAAAGAAGTTTAAATGTTGCCATGAAATTTTGATTTTTAATTTGAATAAATGTGCAATGTAGAAATTGAGAATATTGAAAATTGTTTTTTTATAAAATAAGAAATAATAGGTTATGGCTAATTTTCCTTTACTAATAAAAAATTCTACTACATCGTATCAATGTATTACTTGAAAGATTTATATAATTTGAGATTCCTTCGTTTTGTTTGACGGTTTAGTTCGCTATAAACGTTCATCTTATAAGCGAATGATAGCACCCAAACATTGAAATAAAACATTATTTATTTATTTATTTGTATGATTGAATATAGTGAAAGATTTAGAGCCGACCAAAGTCATTTTGATCAAGGCTAAATTTAGTTGATAATGGTTTTTTGCTGATTCGTATGTTTTCCTAGTCCAACCTAACCCGTATGAATAGTTTAAGATGACGAGTTGGTGTGGGTTGCTCTTGCCTCTTGATCATGGTTTTTCTTTTTATTTATTTATTTATTTAAATTTCAAGTATTTTTGCTTGCCGGCAGAAACAACTGTCTTGTTGCTGTTCTGGGTAAGCTTGACCTGAGTTGATGATTGATGACATTTAAGAAGCTCGAATCGAATCTGCGATCCAATTCAAAAAGTTTCCATTTTTGAACTAGGAAGGAAGTAGGAACCCAACTAGAGGAAAAAAGTTTCCATTTTCTTCTACCTGCTGGCTGCTTTAACCAAACCGTCGTCGAAGTCTGGTAGTTGGAGAGAGAGAGGAGAGGAAATTGTTTTCGATGGTTCAACTGCGAGTCTGTTCGTACCTTCTTTTCAAAGTTTCAACTCCCAACTCCCCCAAAAATGCTTCCTTTCTGCCCTCATCGCCTCACAGCTTCGCTTTCTCTTTCTAGCTCATTCATGTCCATTCTACCGATCTCGAAATCCATCTTCAATTTGCTTCAATGGGAAGGCCCAGATTTCCCACCTTATTCACCCCCCAAAATCATTTCAGCCTCCCCTCTTCCCTCCCCATTCGCCAGACTCTTCTCGACCAAGTGCAGCAGCAGCCAGGATCCCAGACCAATGGATTCCTCTTCTCCACTTTCGGGTTTTTGGGACGATTCATATCTGGAAGTATGTAATCTTCATTTTTTTTCTTTTGCTCTTCTGCTTGTTACTCTGATTGAGAGGAGTTCGCTTGTATTTAATGGTGTAGAAAGACTGGATGGGGGGTCGAGGACAGAGGAAGAAGAAAAAGTCTACGCTTGGCTCTATGCTTTAGCACAAACGGAGAGGAGCATTGCTTTTGAGTATGTCCGGTCCACTGAGAGAGGTGAGCTTCCTAAAGAATCGATAAACTCAATCCATGTCGTTCGGGCGAAAGGGGTTCGACAGATGTTTGTCGAAATGCCGCAGTGAATGCATCGTCATCAACCTTTTGTCATTGCAGGCCTGAGTTTCACTGAAGCCGAGAGAAGGCTGAAGGAAAATGGCCCAAATGTCCCCGTTGACTATTCCTTTCCAAGATGGTGGGAGCTTCTATGGAACGCCTTTTTCCACCCTTTCAATATCATTCTGATTGTATTATCCGTACTCTCATACATAACCAGTGATAATCCAAATGGATGCGTCATGCTTGTGTTAGTCTTCGTAAGTGTTTCCCTCAGGTTCTATCAGGTACTTCACTTTTAACTCCCCCTCCCCTTTTCTGCATATCAATTTCCTCACCATTTGTTTTTTATTTGATTTGTCTCGCAGGAGTATAGCAGTTCGAAAGCAGCCATGAAACTCTCTGAATTTGTTAGATGCCCAGTTAAAGTCCAAAGATGTGCAGGAAGAGTATTACAGACTGAGCTTATAGTTCAAGTCGATCAAAGAGATGTTGTCCCTGGCGATATTGTCGTTTTTGAGCCTGGTGACCTTTTCCCAGGAGATGTGAGATTATTGACTTCAAAACACCTTGTCGTAAGGTATTGGTTTGATTTCTTTCTTTTGGGTTGCTAGATAAGGCTTTTGAGTTCTATAATGCTAGTTCTCTCTCTTTTTTACACAGCTGATTATAAATCACATGATCACATCCTCATTCTTGCAGTCAGTCTTCATTAACAGGAGAGTCCTGGTCAACTGAAAAATCGGCAGACATTAGAGAAGATCAGACCACACCTTTGCTTGATTTGAAAAATATTTGTTTCATGGTGTGTATATTCAAACCTCGGCATTGTTTTACTCTAATTTTAACTTGCTAACGCCTCATCTACTGGTCTGATAGTTTAGATAAATTATGAAAGTTAAGAAGAAATATTTTGATTGCAACGATTAATGATCACCGTGATAGCAAGTAAGAAAAGAGAGTAAAATGAAAGGTAAATCTATTATTTACCTGTTAAATAATATTATAATGCCGGAAGTATTTGTTGTATTTAGTTTGTTGGAATAAACTTAACTACCTATTTGTTGAAATCAGAATTTTATATTTATTTCTTTGACTAATATTTGTATGAAGGTGATGGTTTTATCTGGTTGGAAAACAATCCAAAACTTCATTTGAAGATTTGATAACACTTGTAGCGCTGAAATCGTGTTTTATTATCAACAAGTTGATTCAATGTTTCTGGTTTCAGGGAACAAGTGTAATATCTGGGGGTGGAACTGGTCTAGTAGTTTCCACAGGATCCAAAACCTATATGAGTACTATGTTCTCTACAATAGGCAAGAAGAAACAACCAGACAGTTTCGAGGATGGAATTCGACGCATATCATTCGTTCTTATAGGTGTTATGCTTATAGTCGTTGCCATTATTGTGATAACTGATTACGTAACATCTCATGATTTGAGCGAAAGCTTCCTTTTTGGAATCTCTGTTGCCTGTGCTTTAACTCCTCAGATGCTTCCCATTATCATAAATACTGGTCTGGCAAAAGGAGCACTTGCCATGGCCAAAGATAGATGCATTGTCAAAAGCGCTACTGCCATACGGAACATGGGATCAATGTACGCTTCAGTTTTGCTTAAAAATTTCATTTTTATTGGTGATAGTGAAAAATTGTGCTATTTGTTAGGACTTAGGAGTCATGTATTCATTCTCCCTGAAAGAAACATCCATTTTCATTCAATTAGTTTGTGACTCATTGACAAATTTCTTTCTGGTATGTAATCTTTGAATAATGTTAAGTCTACAGCTGATCTTACTATAATTTTACCCCTTGGCAGCGTTTATTATTATAAGGTCGAACTTTTAATATTTATAATTTATTGTACAAATTAAGTTGTTTAACAAACTTGTTTTTGTATTGTATATTTGAGTAATTCCAAAATTACCCTCTAAATTTTATCTATTGACGTGGTGTGGATTAGTATATATCATATTTTAGCTACTTCTAGTTTATTTTACCTATTAGAGCAGTGCCAGTAACTATTTTTTTATTGCAGGGATATCCTCTGCTTAGACAAAACAGGTACATTAACCATAGACCGAGCAATCATGGTTAATCATCTTGATAGCTTCGGTGCTTCCAAAGAAAGAGTCTTACGCTTTGCCTTTCTCAATTCTTATTTCAAGACTGACCAGAAATATCCTTTGGATGATGCAATATTAGCACATGTCTACACGTATGGATTTAGGTTCCAACCATCCAAGTGGAGAAAGGTCGATGAAATCCCATTTGATTTCATACGAAGACGAGTATCTGTTATACTAGAAACTGACGTAGAAGGCGGCGATTATAAATTTCCTGAAAGATACATGGTGACTAAAGGAGCACTAGAAGAAGTTATGAAAGTTTGTTCTTTCATCGAGCAAGTCGACAAGTCTACGCACACCAAATTTTCTCCTGAAGACTATAAGAGGATATTGGATATGGCGGAAGACATAAGTAACGAGGGCTTACGAGTTATTGCAGTGGCGATAAAGGGGCTTGATTTGGTACGTCTATTCTCTTCTCGCATTTGGGTTTCCACTTAAATCGTCTATTCAATATCATTCATAGATATTTTTATTCTTGCTTGGTTTATGATAGGATCAATAACGATCCTTTGTATTATTCAATAAAAAAACGCACAAAAAGAACACACACAAAATACTTTGAGGGCTTCCAAACTTCAAGACACCATACACTTTTCTCTAATGATATCTCATGTATCACTACCTCCAACTTCTATTATTAACTACTATTAACTTCCACTATCGTCTACTATTAACAAATCTATTAACTACTATTAAATACCTATCTAATGTTACATTTATATCCTAACAGTTTAGTTAAGGGTTACTTTTTATAAAAAAAGACTTTTCCCTGTTGGATGAAATGAAGCTATATGATTCAGTAAGTAATGATGCAATATCAAGCAAATGAGATTAGATATTTGAAAAATAGCTTTTTTCCAATTCCTGATGAATAATGTGTGTTTTCTTTGTTTTTCTTTAATGTTGCAGCGAAAAGGCGTTGAAAACACAAAGTTTGACGAGAATTTTGAATTGGATATGGTCTTCCTCGGTCTTATAACGTTCTTCGACCCACCAAAGGACTCTGCAAAGCAAGCCCTTTGGCGGCTAGCAGAGAAAGGAGTGAAAGCGAAAGTCTTAACCGGGGACTCACTCTCTCTGGCTGTGAAGGTCTGCAAGGAAGTTGGCATTCGGACCACTCACGTAATTACTGGACCAGACTTAGAACTACTCGACCAAGACGCATTCCACGAGACTGTTAAACGAGCCACGGTCCTTGCTCGGCTAACCCCAACCCAAAAGCTAAGAGTTGTCCAATCCTTGCAGACTAAAGGGAAGCATGTGGTTGGATTCCTTGGAGATGGAATCAATGACTCTCTGGCATTAGATGCCGCCAATATAGGAATCTCAGTTGATTCTGGAATGTCGGTTGCTAAAGACTTCGCCGATATTATTCTACTCGAAAAAGACCTGAATGTTCTGGTTGCCGGAGTTGATCAAGGAAGGAAAACTTTCGGTAACACTATGAAATATATAAAAATGTCCGTCATTGCCAACTTAGGAGGGGTGATTGCGATTCTCATCGCCACCATTTTCCTCAAATTCGAGCCTTTAACTCCTAGGCAGCTTCTTACGCAGAACTTCTTGTATGGTGTGGGGCAGATTGCGATTCCTTGGGATAAGATGGAAGAAGATTATGTCAACATTCCTCAAAAATGGTCGAAAAAAAGTCTACCGATGTTCCTCCTATGGAACGCACCGGTTTGTACTTTATGCGACGTGGCCACTCTCGTGTTCCTCTGGCTGTATTATGTGACGTATGATGATTTGGTTTTGGACAAGGAATTCATTCACTCTGCATGGTTTATAGAAGGGCTTCTCATGCAGACTTTGATCATCCACTTGATCCGAACTGAGAAGATTCCATTTGTTCAAGAGATCGCCTCATGGCCTGTGATTTGTTCGACGGTCGTGATTTCCGCAATCGGAATTGCCATCCCATTCACTCCGCTCGGTAGTGTCTTGGGGTTTGTTCACTTGCCCTTGTCTTATTTCGGGTTTCTAGTCTTGCTATTTCTTGGTTATTTTTCAATTGGTCAGGCAGTGAAGAGATTGTACATTCATGTTTATAAAAAATGGTTATAGATGAGAATTGACACTTGCACAGGCATGAAGAGTATTTTACATGTAACTATTACAAATGCTCGAGTCATACAAAAGATGCTTTAGTTGAGGGAGCAATCTGTAGTTTCTGGCAGGTTTTCTCATTTGGTTTCTCGAGTTTTAGAAGCCAATTAATTCAGTAGTTTCGTTTCCAACTTGACGAAGTTAAATGAGTTGAACTCAGCTTCGAAACGAGTTTGCTGGTATGATAATACCGAGTTAAACAACCAAGGTGGAGAACCCTTTTCTAGGAGCTAAGAGTGTCACGAACTTAAGGCAAGGCCTAGACAGAAGTGTTGGATCGAAACCTTCAATGATGCCATTATTTGTCTCAAAAGTCGCAAGTCATAACCATATGAAACCACCAAATCATCACTATTTCTAGTTTTCTCTCGGCTACCCTCCTCTGCAGTTCATGGCAATCTTTCCTTAAATGTCTTCTTTTTCGTTACAAAATGCACTTATTGCCTTGCCTGGAATTTGATCACTTCTCATCACAGGTTTGAGTTCTTACTTGTACGGTTAAAACTCTCCCTAATAGAAAGCTTCCTTGTATCTATT
The DNA here is from genome assembly GCA_003255005.1 of Begonia fuchsioides. Lineage (NCBI taxonomy): Eukaryota > Viridiplantae > Streptophyta > Magnoliopsida > Cucurbitales > Begoniaceae > Begonia > Begonia fuchsioides. The sequence goes on from QAOC01014633.1 coordinate 22,750, forward strand.
TTTGTGTGAGTTCCTTTGAATTCTAGTGTTGGTTAGTGAAAATCAACTTTCACATTCTTTGATTCTGAACGTTAGACTGAGTTGATACAAGGTATGTTGCACTAAGGTGGTAAGAAAGAATGATGAACAATCTCGGAAAAGGAAAAACCAATCTCTCGAAGAAGAGATTGTATCAAAGTAATCACAGCGCTCCATTTGGAATGCATCTATATTCTAATGCTCCTGCAGTTATCAAGACAAGAGGGTCAACCAGCTTCTGTGAGAGCCCTGAAGGTGTCTGAAAATGTAAGTGTACCTGCTGGGTGGTGGCTGATAAGAAGTTGTCTCACATATGATGAGAAATCTCTCTATCTCCGTTCGGCTATTTTTAGAAAAAAAAAATTATTTCTGGTTGCCAACCAAATAATTGAATATTAAAAAAAACATAGTAAGATGATTTTTTAACTTTTTGTTTTAATAATATTTAAAAGATAAAAACTTGATCGAATTGACTCGGGTTTGGTTCAAAAAAATGAGGTCTGGTTATCAGTACTATCTGGTTTGGTTCGAAAAAAATGAGGTCTGGTTTGATCCTGGTAGGCTCCAAAACCGATCCGAACCTAACCTCAAATGTGACATGTCATGTGTTATCTTGAAATAATGCAACTTTGGCCGTTTGACTAGTCAACTTGACCATATTGAAAAGATCAACCTTTATCCCAACTCATAATTGTTGATCATAAAATCCATTTGAATGACTTTTGCAATGACATCTCTCTCTCTCTCTCTCTCACGGATTCAACAAATGAAAACCTGTTTTTGCTGGAAAAGCCCGTGAACGGTGGCTTGTTTTTGAATTCAAATACTGAAAGATGCCTGTATAAATACACCCTATGGCCTGTTTTCTGCATTAAACAAGCAGATCATAGAAAAACTTGCAGACAAAGAAAAGCCAACATGTCCATTGAAGCTCTGGCTATGGCGGGTCTTGATTACGAAGAATGCAGCATCGAGATTGCAGGGAGTGAAGAACAGACCCCGCCCCATCTTCTTGCCTCTGAGCGCATTCTAAAAGTCGACGTTCACAGAGAGCGCAGTGGAGATAGACTGAAAACAGCAATGGTTGAATGGGCGAAAGCAGTTGCTTCAATGATTGACCGGTTGTGGAGTACAATAACTTTAAATATAATATTATCTCTTTCGAATCACAAAATTAACTAAATTTTTACTCTCAATCGATAGGAACTTGTGCATTGACATCAAATCATGTATGACATTTTTTTGGAGTCGGCATTCGTGCGAGTCGGCGACAAAATTGTGGTTGCATGCCACTGTTACTTGTGACATGAGTTCACGTCAAGGATTCGGAACTCGATTTTTTCACTTGCTTCACTTCGAGCATTTCTACGACATGGTATTTAAGTTCATTCTAAGATCCATTTTTACTATGAACTTACATTACTTGATCGATGTTAACGACTCGTTGAGGTGTCCACTTTTGGTTCCTTTGGATTTAACTTGGGATTAACTCGTATTAATCTCCTCTTACACTTATGGTTAGCATGTGTGAACAACTACATGCCAAATGGAGAACCAACGGCTGACATAATAGATAGCCCAACAGTACCTGCACGGACATAGTTCAATTGGTTCAAAGATAATATATTACGTACAAGAGCATAGGTTCGACGTCTGTACTGTTTTAGTGTAAGAGTTGTTACTCTCAATGTTGAGGTAGTTCATTGAGATATCAGATAAATGTCTCCTATCTCTGGGCCGCTGAGTCATCGTGATTTAACTCTCTCACAAACTGTCGGGCCAAGATGTAAGGGCACTAGAAACGAAAGATTTCACTTTTTGAGTACAAAATAACCCAACAGGTGAGCAAGCGCATTCCTTCTGATGCCCAACCCATTATTCAACCCCAATTCTAACCTAAGAGTGCAATCGTGTATCACGAATATGGTGCTTTTTCTAAGGGAATCAAGCAACTTGGACCAAAGAAATTCAAATTTCCAACTTGTGTCCAAGCAATTGCTTCGTCTTCATCTTCCTCTACCCATAACTTCCACTCCCCACCAACTTTTTCCCTCCCTTCCACGCTTCGCTATGTAATTTTCATTTAGAATCTCGACATCAACCGACACCCATTTCATCGGTCGCCAGAGACGGCCATGAGGTGGGCTACGATGGGGATTGAAGTTTGTCACCCAAATCAGGGATTCGATCTGATTCAGAACTGCGATCTACCTCCTCCCCACAAAATTTTCAGAGGCTCAGACGCCGCTGCTTTCGCGTCGAGCAAGATTGGTATTGAAAGTGGCGAAAGGGTGAAGAAACTGGAGCTTTTGAAGGCTCTGAGACTGTCGCAGACGAGAGCGAGGGAAGCAGAGAGCAAAGCCGATAAAATGGCGAAAGAGAGAGACGGAATGTGCAACTTTTTATTGGTGGAAGCGATGAAGGTGTTGTCGTATCGCCAGTGGGTAAAGTTGATGGAATTCGAGGCATCAAAGCTGCAAAATCAAAGCAGAGAAGAAACGGATGGCGATGGCGATGGCCGAGAAGAAAGAAGGCTTCGATGGATTTTGTTCGCAATTTGCATTGGAATTGGCATGGCTGGAGTCAGATTTGCCTGGAGCTGTACTAGTTTCTAAATTGTACCCAATTTCCAATTCTCAACTCAAATCTTTATTGTAAGTAGAGTAGGAAGATGAAATCTCATGCGCTCTGGTTTCAAAAAAGAGCTAAACCATGTCTCATAGAGCACAGTTTCGAGTAAAGAAGAGTTGTTTTATTGCACATAATACATTACTGTACATAATAATTACAAGAACACTATGTAATGCTATATAGATATGAAATAAATAGGGGCTGTGGACTACTTTAGGAAAACGAAAAATCTAAACTATGTAAGAGTCATGTGAATATTTCTCAAATGGCCGTAACACTCGTTACTGCTGTCAAAGCACTCTAAACAGACCCAGCAGATGTGTTTTCCACACTTGCACTCAATATGGTTACACCCTTCTGCCTTCTCAATAGTGTAGCCACAAACAGGGCAATTCTTCACGTGCTCTTTGTCTTTCCTCCACTCCAGAAGGGACGAGTCTGGATCATCCTTAAACGCTCCGTATAGCTCGCAAGAAAGGTAAGGATGGTACTCAAGATGGCACTTTGTGCAAGTCTCAGTGAAACAAGCCCCACACACAAATGGCTCACCGGCCATCCCAGAATCAGCCACCTGATAGATCGAAGGGCAGTCCGGAGATGGGCAAAACCTATACATGCCTCCACTTGACGCAACAAACGACCCTAAAGACACTCTAAAAAGCTCCTCCAGTCTCTCGCTCGACAATAAAGCTCGAAGATCGGTGAGTAAAATAGGAGACTTACAGGTCTGATGAGCACAGCAAATTGGGAATCTACCTTGGTTTTTAATCGCAGATTCGCACTGCTCGACAAGGCAGGGGCTGCAAAAGACGTGAGTACAGTCTTCGAGCTGGTACCCATCTTCGACTTCGCACAAGCAAATGGCGCAGCAACCTTCATTGTTGACTCCCTCTAACGAACTCTCATTCTCCGCAATCTCAGTTATTATCTCTTCCACTATCGGCTTCACTTCCATATTTCCATGGATGTATAGGATATGGCGTCGAGTATTGAGGGTGAATTCGGCACCAGGGACCTTTTCTCTCAGGCCATGGAGATCCGCACCAAATTTTTGTACCAGTCTCTTCATGAGATCAGTAGGAAGAGATTCTCCTCGAAGATGAAGTTCGAGTTGTTTGCTCTCATGAAGTTTGAGAAGGGAGTGAATGAGTTTCTGAGAGGCAGAAGCTATCCTCTCAGGAGGCCCAAAAACACGAACATTACGGCTGTGCCTGTCAAAGAGAATGTATGTTGCGGTCTCTTGTTGAATTGTCTTCATAATAGAAGTACCATCTCTAGACGTAAGGTGCAGCAAAATAGCTGGTGTAAGGCTTGCATCATCGATGGTCTTCCCCCTCATCAGCTCTTCCACTGGTCGCCTCATCTCGGCTACCTTTTGTGTCGCGTTGGCTGATATTTTCACCCTGTACGAGCCATTATCGTTTCTTCCAAGAACACATTCTGCACCTGCAAATAATACTCGTTAGCTTCCCAAATAACCTTTTGCCAAAAAAGAATTTGACACGAACCACAACCCTCATTGATTGAAACTAGAACATTCATAATGTGAGCAAATATTTTGAACTTTCAGATATTAAAAGTTATAAAAGACCCACAAATCCACTGTCTTTCTCCTGCACCTGCAAGTCTTCCCAAATCATCATTTTGCAACACAATACATCAATTCCATATAACAAGAGTCAAGAAAATAACAAGTCACAAAGAAATAAACCAAAGATTGGTAAAAAAATGACTGAAAAGATTATTATACCTCTTATGCGCCTAAATTTTGAAATTAGAGAATCCAATTGCCTCTTAATCACAAAGTAAACAGGAACAGAACATGATATAGAGCTATGAAACAACTGCTGGCACTTTATCTTCTGCCAGGAAAGAAATCCAGGTAACACTTTCCCCTCTAAATGCTCCAAAGCTTTGGCTGCCTCCAAGTGCAGTCTTCCATCAAAGATGATCGAAGCTTTCATGAAACTATCTTTCGGTCCAGGTGGAATGACTTGAACACGACAACAACTAACACAAGGACTTTGCTTAGGCATAAAGCAAGAAATTTCTTTTCGGAGAGAATCTTCACAGACACTAATTGGAGGATTTTCTACAGGATCCCCCCTTACCAGGAAAAAATCAAGAATCTTCCTATTAGTTGCTGTACTTATCACTTCCAAGATTTCAGCTTCAGATAGTTGGCTGTCAAATCCACGTATAACAACAGAATCATCATCCTTTGTGCTCACCACGCATCGTATGTATTTTCCTCCAACTATCACATCAGATAAGTCGTTAACCATGTAACTAACATCATACCTATTGCACTTAACTATTCCAAACCCCTTACTGACCCTTCGAGGCCAATCAATTCTGGCTTTAACAGCAGAAAATGAGAACATTTTATGGTCACCACCAACAGCCAACTGTGAAGGAACAACCCTTAACAGTGACTTGTGGAAGCAAATTTGTTCAAGCCTAGCAGCTTTTTCAGCTGCTTCAGGTGTAAGAAAAGTTATCCTGAGCCCTCTTTCTCTACTATCACTGTCCTGTCCAGAACCAGTAAATTTATGAACTGCACATATGCTTTCTGACACCAACTTCTCAAGATGCATTAAAAGCTCTTTATCCTCACTGTCATCTATGTTTGAATAAAATAGTTCAACAGTCAAAAACCTCTTTTTAAGTTCTAAGTGTCTGATTTCAGCACCACCTCCAAACAATGCTGTAGATGGAAAGCAACCAGCCCCATGGTACAGGGATTTCTCCAAACACTCATTCCGCAACAATTTACGTTCATATTCCAACACAACATTTACTACAGAACTCACTTGTTCCATCCTTCGTGAAGAGGCGTACAACACAATCTCATTATGATCAACTTTGACTTCAATGCCAATATATTCGTCATCGCAAGCTTTCTGAATACGTGACTTGAGAGAGATCACATTACTATTTCCTTTCCCACAAAATCTTTTAAGCAGAGTGCTTCCAAAACCACTCAACACCTTTTGTTGCAGTTTTTGATTTTCCAAATCTGATACACTAAATAACAGCAGAGGACTGACACTGAATAATGATTCAAAGTCAAGAGTTGTTACGCAGACTAAATACTTGGTTGAAACTGATAGAAGTTCAGAAAATACAACCCAATTCGGCTGTTTGCCAAACATATGCAAAGAACTCGAAGGATGTAGCAGAGCATGTTGTCCTGTCAATGCAACTACATATCCAAGTTGAGAAGAGCCAGAGAACATGGCTACATTCTCTGTCAGAGAAGCAAGTATGGCCCTTTTCAGTTTAGTATCATGGCTAGTGAATTTCTCCTGATTCCAACGCCAGTAAGTTGGAATAATAATACTAAGTTCTTGGTGAAGGCAGTGCTCTAAATCTGCGACAGTGTCTTGGCATTTTCGCATTGTTTTGGCATTAATGCTGTTTTCCCAACACCAATTATTCTTTTTCTGCAGAGGCAACGCCTCCCAGTCCTTGAAAACAGAGAGGAGAGTAAAAAGATCACCTTCACCATGACAAAAGCGGACCTTAAGGCAGTCAGATCTTTGCTTATCTTCATCATTTCCAACTCTACAAAAGATGCTACTAGCATTTGCCATTACAGCTGCAAGAACAGTACCCTCTCTTCCTAATCCATAATCGAAACAAGTAAGTATCAATTTACCAAGTCGAGGCTCAATACCCAACTTAACCAAGTAATGACCTTCATCGGTTAACTCATAAAAACCTTTGCTTGGTGTGACAGCTCCTAACTGCAAAAGATTCCGGATAGCCATGTCAATAGCCTGGGGGCAAGGTGCATCAACAAAATCAAAACTTTCAATATTCTTGATGCCCAAAGAAAGAATCCTGAGCACTGCAACACCAAGATGAACTCTATGTATCTCAGGTTCTTGATTAGAAGGCATGTTTTCAAACTCAGCTTCTGAGTAGAGTCTGTAACACCTTCCAGGTTCAGTTCTCCCAGCACGGCCAGCTCGTTGATTAGCAGAACTTTGACTGATCTGGCAAACCTTAAGCACGTTCATGCCACTTCCAGGTTCAAATTTGCTATCTTTAGCCAAACCAGAATCAACCACATATTTTACTCCTGGAATTGTGAGTGAAGTTTCTGCAACGTTAGTAGCAAAAATTACCTTCCTTTTTCCAGGATATTTCTCAAAAACACGAAATTGTTCCTCAGACGACAGTTTTCCATGCAAAGCCAAAGCGATCGCGGTCGGAGCTTCAAACTTCTCACATGCCCATTCTACTTCTGCCTGAGAAGTCAAAAAAGCAAGAATTGTTCCTTCTTTCTCTGTTCTGTGAATCTCATATGCAATCCTCAGAACCTCAGAGACATATGAAAGAGATGCAGCAGAAATAGGAGTTGCTTCCTTAACACAGGGAACATATTTAATATCAACTGGAAAGGTCCTCCCCAAAACATGAAAAATCCGACAACCAAAAAAATACTCTGAAAGTTGGGTAGCATTGGCTGTTGCAGACATGATAATGAGTTGCAAGTCAAGCCTAAGACAGAGTAAACTTTTGATCAAAGCTAATAATAGATCAGTATTCAGGCTTCTTTCATGAGCTTCGTCAATTATTATGCACGAAATACCAGTCAGATTGTTATCATTCATGTAGTGCTGCAATAAACAGTGGTCTGTCATGAATATCACCTTCGATTGAAACAGCTGTGCAGATGAAAATGTTGGATAACATATTATAGAATCATCTCCATAGCAGCCATTGCATTCTTCTCTGACACGCTGGGCTAGAGAAATAGCTGCTATCTTGCGGGGCTGTGTACATATAACAGATTGAGAAGCAGCAATTCCAGAATCAGCCAGAAACTGAACCAATTGTGTGCTTTTTCCTGAACCAGTCTCCCCAATCAATACCATGATCTAGTGTTAGAATGGAACGCATTAGTTTAAACATCAAATATAAGACTCAGCACACCAACATACAAAGATAATACCCGACAACAAATTCAAACATTTTGTTTATAAGATCAAAATCAAGATATTTCATTAATAGCTGATGTGGTGCTAAAAAGTTAGATATCGCTCACCGCCGAGGTATTGGGTAAATGCAATACGCTAAATATCTGCAACAATAGAATAAAAACAAAAAGAAACAGAGAGCCAGAAAGTAGTCGAAATCAGCTACTGCAGAAATTAAACAACCTGCTGAGTATGGATTTGCTGAAGGATTTCTTGGCGATGAGCATAAATGGGTAATCCATCACTGAGCCGTCTGAGCTCTCTCATTAAAAAGAAATGAATCTGGCTCCAGTTGAATTCTCGATCGAATCTAAACAACTTAAAACCATAATCAACGCACTCCTCTGACTTGTTTCCTTCAAGGTGACCGAGAATGCAATCCATACCAAACGTAAACTCTTTTATCCTCTTCAAAATCAAATCCCTATCTGAAATAAGCCTTTTTCTCTTCTCAATAAAATCATTGAAAATGTTTATTTGTTTTGGCTTCCTGACAAAATCTGAAATCCGAGTTATCTCGTGGGAAACACGCTCGCTCTCCTTGTACAACTTATTCACCTCCTCCCCTTCAATTAAGCGCTTCACATGATCAGTAAAGAGTTTTTGGAGGCGATCATGGAGCTCATCCGTATCAGAAGACACCATGACGTTCGATTTTAGGTTCGGCGTGAAACTGTGAGTACCCTCTAAACGCAACTCCCATAAACGCACCATAGTTTCGAGTGCCTCCACAAACTGTGCGAAAAACAGTTTCCCAGCACAAGCGGATTGGGCAACTGAAAAATTCTCTGGCGTAGGCCTCAATTGAGCAATCAAGGCCTCCACATCAGCCGTTCGATAGCTACTTCTAGCAGCGTTTAATTCAACGGTGAAATTCGGAAAGGGACGAGCAGTCCTATTTGGAGGACGAAAAATCCCTAAGTTATTTCGAGGAAAACATGGCTTCCAACCGGAATTAGCAGACTGTCCATGAAGCGAATTTTCCGACGAATTCGAGGCACACGACGACTCCGCCGGGGAATTCATCCGGTACTCTTCTGGCGTATAAACCTTCATCAGTCACACGTAAAGAGACCGAAAATACCCTAGAAAAAGCAGCGGCAGAGTGAGAAATCAGGGAACAGAAGCACAGAAAAGAAAAAACCAGAATCACGAACAAACGGCTTCGCAAACTCACTGAAAAAGAAGCGAAATTCAAATGACGTAGCCCGCATTTGAAACCAACGGGCGTAGAAGAGAGGAATAAAAAGCGTGCAGCTTGAGGATCGTCTTGAAGATCAAGAATCAGGACTCCGGAGGACAGAGAGGTGAAAGGAGTTGCCCACAAGTTTTCGATGCTAACATTCACCGTGGGCGTAATCACCTCGGAACGCGGTTAATTTAATTTAATCAAGTTGGTAAAATCCCTTTATTATTAATTACTTGATCCGTCAATTTCCACAACTTTTAGTAAATAAGGTAAAAAAAAACTGTAAAATAAAAACCTACACTAAAATGGCTTTTAACCTTTAAGATTTGTTCAATAAACAACAATTTCTGATTTTTTTACATTTATCGTACCAATGGATGCAAAAATACTTTTTTTTTTATTTTCTTTTTAGATAAATAGTAATAAAAAGAAAGAAATATGGAAAGACGAGCAAATTGCTATTCAATTGAAAATAAATGTATTATTTTTAATAAAATAATAGTAGGTTTATATTTTTAATATATTTTTTGACTTGTTAAATTTTAATTAGTACAATAAATATAATAAATAATTATTTTAATTATAATACGTTAAGAATGTTTTGATTCTATTAATTAAAATTTGATAAGTTATAAATTAAATTAAAAAATATACTAAAAAGTTAAATATATTCTAATTTATCAATTACCGGTAAAATAACTTGTCATTCACCCTAGGATATGTGTTGGAGTATGAAGCGGTCGACCCATGGCGTAGAAGTTGGTGATCGGGGACGGCATCCATCGGCGCGGGGCATAGGCATCAGCGTAGGCGAGGGGTGGGTCTGAGGCTCCAATATTTTAGAAGTGCAGGTGCAGGTGCAGGTGCAGGTGCAGGTGCAGGTGCAGGTGCAGGTGATTGCGTTTGGGTGGGGCAATGGGAAGAGTCCTCCAGTTTCCCCCACTTTCTTTTATTCAATCAATCAGTCTCTTCAACAACGATCTACTTCCCACTAACATCGTTTAAATGCTCTTTTCACTGTCCACTAAACTAATATTTTACTTCAAAATTTATGCTTTTCTGCAGTGGAAAAGTGACTTGTACCTGTTTGGAATTATATGTCAAATTTATTTTTTGTTATTTTTATTTTTCTATTTTAGATTATAATTTGTAAAACGCATAGAATATTTTTTTGATTTTTAATGAAAATTTTAGATTAACATACACATACAGCTAGAAATAATTAAAGTTAATTTGAGATTGTTGGATTCACCATAAAAATTAAAATATGTGTCTCTACTATTATCAGTTGTTAATGAGAAGAGATTGTTGGTAATGTAACATTAATTATCTTACAATTGAGGTTTAGAGGACATGATCATAGTTGAATGTTGTGGTTGTTTGGAATAATGACTGTACATAAGATTAGGATATGCTCTTCTATTATCACTAATTATTTTTTATATAAATGGTTCTGTCTAAAATCCTACACCTGTGATATTTATTTTTTGTATTTTTCTTTATTTATTATTTGATCTATAAATAAAAATTTTGCAATTCGTAAACCTTTTATTTTGTTTTCAAAATTGCACGGCTAAGAATAGAAACACATAAGCATTGAAATCTATGGCATTCTTTGTTTGTTAATTCAGTGATCAAATAATTAACCATCGAATAATATTGTTATGAAATATTTATTCAAAAATAATTAATGATATGATTTAATTTGAAATATTAACAAATTTTATCTAACTTTATAGTGAATTTAAATATAGGGTTAAAGCATAAATAATTACTATACCAATGAATGCTATTTAAATATATATCATATATTGTTTTAAGAGTGAAACACTTACTATTTAGTGAAATTACATGCAACTAATAATCACAAGCCTCTGAATTTATAAAAGAACTTTGTTCTAAATACTCTTACTTTTGTAACTATGTTCAGCTCAAATCTTTGTAGCAGTAATGTGAATTAAAATCAAATCCTTGACCATTTTAATTCACATGATAGTAGACACATCTGAGTTAAAAAAATTATTGATCAAAACTTTGCATTTTATTATAATTTTTAACTGATATTTTGGCATCATGTACTAATGTTTTATCTTCTAGACAATATAACATTTTAATTGTAACAATACTTTCTTATTTTAATTGTCACACGATTAAACAAAAATTCATTAACTCATTTCTTTATCAAATAGTACATGATAAATATGACATTATTAATTATTTTATTATATTTAAATTACTATCATATTCTTGAGTCTGATTATGAACATATATATTGTTTCTTGGTTTAAAAACAATGTTAAATTTACTTTCTATTTTATAAAGAAACTATTATACCATGATGTCTTACGCATTAATTTTAAGGATAAATATCAATGTAGCCCTTAAATTATGTGAGTCATTATACCAAATTTCTTGAACTTTAAAAATTATCAATTGTCATCTTGAATTTTATCATAATTTTAGTGGCACACTGTTAGCAACATTTTTTGTTAATTTTAAAATATTCATTAATTTGATTAGTAAATTTAATCAATTAGATAAATTTAACAACTTACAAATAAATAAAAACTATTGTAATAATAATTTCCATTTTTATTAAACTTCATTAATTTAGTTAATTACTGTTTGATTGAAATACTTGTAGTTACATTCAATGCTTAAATATAAAGTGTAATTCTGGCACTAAAAGTTTTTATAACTTTCTCAAATTCTCATTTGCACAACATCTAACACGTTAAAACTTATCAACTCCGTGATGCACGAAATAAGAATGTATTATATGGACACAGAGAATGAAACATCATCCTTTTACGCGCAGTCTAAATTATTGAATAAAATAAATTTATAATCTAAGTTCTACTTTTAACTTACATATGAAACTATTTTTTTTTCTTAATAAATTAGGATTCTTATCAATATATATTTAAGATCTTTTAATAAGGTTCATGTGGGACTTCTCATTTTGGGCCAAACAAGTTCTAACAAAATTAATTAGCAATACTAGAAACGCATACACTAGCTTTATAGTACATCTAAAACTTCTAAGCGCTTGCGATATTTTATTATAACTTGAGCTATCGCACTATGCCATGAGACAATTGTTGTCATCTAGCCAACATTTTGCCTCCATCAATTGTCTTTGATAAGAATCAAATATCTTACCTTAGCTCTAGAGTCTTATAAGTGGTGATTGTTGAGTTATTAAGTAAATAAATTTTTATTATTTTTTATAATGAATTTAACTATTAAAATTTTCAATTTGAACTACTCTTTGGTATTTTTAATTATAATAGTTGATATTCAATATTTCTAACACAATTATTTAATTATTTTAATTTCTGTCGAAACAGAGGTCATTTGATCAATTTTTGGAAAATACAAATATTGGAATTCTAGTTCTTTTTCGGTAGACTAAAAACCTCTCAATGCCTATTTTATTTCTCAACAATCACAAATGACTTAATAGCTCAAGCTTAAATCAATTTTGGGTCAAACAAAAAACCCTAGTAGACAAATTGCATAAATTCTAGAATGATAGATTGTTTCAGTAAGGAATTTCAAAAGAGAAAAAGATGCAAAATCACTATCAAAACTATAGCTTGGTTATTCAATAAACTTCTTTTTTAAGAGAAAAATTGTCAAAAATGATGATTCTTATATAAGAAGACTCAATTGAAAAAAACAATGGTGATATCGTTCTAAAAGACCAGCAAATTAGAGTAAGAGTGACACCTTCGAAATTAAGAGTCTAATTATAAGATTTTAGTTGGCATGTTAGTCAATATTGTGAATACTCGTGCGACGAGGAAAAGATCTTAAAAATGTAGGCTTGGAGTACGAACATAGAGAAGGTTGGTCAAACTGCATTAACATGTCAGTTTAATTTTTATTTTTCTTATTTTTATATTTGTGGCAATAATCACTCAAAAATTTAAATTTCATAAAATCACAAAAACTTTAATCAACCTAAATCACTTTGCCTTGCCCGTCTTAGATTGAAAAACGGTCCTACTGCTAGCATGATTTCACGAGTAATGTTGTTTACATACGACATATTAGGAACATTTTGTAATCTTTTATTGACAGTGATGATCTGGATTTCTGCTACTCTTAAGCTATCTACTATTCATTAACGTGACTTAAATTTTGTCCATATCCAAGAGGAAAATAAGTCATCAGACGCATTAATGTTTTTGTATCTATGCCCGCCTATGTTAACTGTCCCAAAGTTAAATATAAATTGAATAATTCATTATTTTATCAGATAGTTAAATATAAATACAATATTATTTTGTTAAACTTAAATTACTATCATATTCTTGTATTTGATTTTCATCATATATATCGTTTCTTGGTTTCGAAATTATGTTCTTTTATTTCATGACGCCTTACTCGTTAATTCTTTTTATAAAAAATCAAATACAAAAACTCATTTTCATATGCAAATTAAAAGTAAAACTTAGATTATAAATTTATTTATTTAATATTTTACATTTTTGCAAAAGCGAGTAATACGTTAAAACCTACTTTGGAGACGATGAAAATTGAGAACAAACAACATAGATTGGCAACATCGATGGAAAAGTGTAATATTGATGCATCAATGATGATTATAACATTGGAGAAGAAGCATTGTATGTTCATTGCATCCAATGCGATGGAAGCATGACTTGGGCAGATCGAGCCATCTTTAGCAATCGTTGAAGGGGCCATAGTCGTCCAAAGGTCGGTGGGACAGCGCAATATCGAGAGAAAGACAATAGTTACCGAGACTGCACTGCAAATTTGTTCCTAGTTTTAGAAAACGCTGCATTAGGTTAACAAATGAGCTCAATAATAGTCCTAATTTAACCTTCTTATTCTTACTGCTATAGCCAAAAGTTTTACTCACCATTGTTCATTTATTCAGTGAGAGAGATGTCAAAGTCGAAGGTAGAGTATAAGAATATTAAATGGGATTTTTTTCAGTTTAAATTGTCGAAAATTGTTCTATTTATAATTACTGAATTATTTATTGAAAATGCTTGTGGTTCATGCAGATTGCAGATACAGACAGTCAACTCTGGTTTCGAGTATAAAACTTGCTTCCGTACTTTTCATGGCGATAAACCGCACCTACTATGCATCGACGGCCCTGGTTCGCTGACCCCACAAGCCTTCTCCGACCATTCGATATGCAAATTTGGGTGGAATTTGAGTTACATTTTGTTAACCAATTATGGGTTCATTTAACCGGAGTCGAAATCTAACCACTAATCTGACCATAGCTGGTTTATTTATAAGGGAATTTATGAGAACCCATGGTTGCCTCTCTCTCTCTGCACGTCTTTCTCTCTCTACTGTTAGAATTTGCATGTGTGGTTGGTCTCTCTTCGATGGGTTCGGAGGGAGAAGAAACGCTGAAAGATGCGAAATCTGAGAAAGAATATGGCTTCTGCATTTCGATACAATACACTACTCATTGCCGTGTCAGAGGGGTAAATCTGGAATCATAGCTGTTCTCTCACGCCATGAACAGACCTTCAAGCTCTGCTTCCGTCGGAGTTCTCGTGTCCCTCCACCGAATAACAGGTGTTCTTGACTTAATGATTCACTTATACTCGCTTGAATTCGTTGAATTTTCTCATCATCTCTCAAGAATCTTCATCAGAATCTGTTTAGTCTTTTCAACACATGATCTGTTTTTGCAAATATTTTCAGAGAAAGAGATTCCGGGCAGTAACCACCGTCTAGAAAGGGAGATTGAATCTGGGTTTGATGGAGATGAGTGCGTCGAAGAGTCTGAAAGTGCTTCTGGGAAGAAGAGGCGTCTGAGAGGGGACCAAGTGAAGGCTCTGGAGAAATACTTTGAGCTTGAAAACAAGCTCGAACCAGACAGAAAAGCGAAGTTAGCTCGAGAGCTTGGGCTGCGACCCAGGCAAGTCGCTGTTTGGTTTCAAAATCGTCGGGCCAGATTGAAGACTAAGCAATTAGAGCGAGATTACGGCGATCTTAAAGCTAATTACGACGCTCTAAAGCTCGATTACGATCAACTTCGGCGCGATAACGAAGCTCTTCTCCAGGAAGTAATAATCTAACTCTGAAATTTCAAGAACAGGTCCAGTAGAATTTGAATTCTTTTTTTTTTTTTTGCAGATAAAGGGAGCGAAAGCTAAGCTCATTGAAGAAGCAATGCAGGTGGAATCCACTGCAATTGAGCAAACGAACTCATTCGCAGATAACCCTTTTCCTGCTGAATCCGAATCTCCAGACTTCAACTGTCAGAGCTTCAACAGCAACAACAATGGCGGAGATATGGGACCCGGAATCCCATTCTTCGCTACCGATTCGAAGGATGGGTCGTTCGGCGAGAGCGATTCGAGCGCAATACTGAACGATAAATGCGTCCTAAATGCAATCATTTCGTCGTCGGAGGCCCGCCATAACAACCAGCAGCTCGCTTTCTCTTCTCATGGCTCGTCTCTGAACTGTTTCCAGTTGCAAAAATGTTACGAGCCGCATCTCTACGCGAAAATGGAGGAGCATGATTTCTTTGGCGGGGAGGAGGACTGCTATTTCTTCCAGAGTGATCAAGCTATGACTCTTCAATGGTGTTACCAGGGCGAATGGGATCGAGGAATACCTGAAAAGCTCCGTGGCACTGAATAAGAAATGAAGACGAAGATGAATTCGAATTTTTGCTGTAAAAAAAGTCAAATGTCGATTGGGTGTAAAGTCAAATCTGGATAATCGTTTGCTAATAATTTTAAGCTTTAGTAAATCAACAGTAGTGTTTTTTACTTCTTTAAACATTTTATTTAATTTGTTTAACTAGTAAAAATAAAATTTACCCTTGAATTTTAAGTAACTATGCAAATTAAATTCTAAGTTTCGAAAAAGACGAATCAAATTCTGCCGAAGTCTACGCGAGTCCATGATGCATCGAGCCATCATCTAGCGAAGACGGCTAAATAAGTTCAATATTTTTCAAAATTATTCAATTCTTAAGTAATATTATCACAAGATTTGAAATTTTGATTATAGATCCATATTATTATACAGTATGATTATCAAAAATCTTGTAAAGTTTGAACGTTTGTATGCTTTATTATCATTTTTCAGCTACAAAAAACTTAATAATACTTGCATCATTAAAAAATCAATGATGAACTCTTGTAATATTATAATTTAAAGTTTTAAATAATTTAAAAAAAAATCCAAATTAAAATCAATTATTAGTTAGTTAATAATAAAAAATTAAAATAAGTTTATCATCTAAAAGTTCTTATAATTAATTTGTTTGGACTTCTTATTCAGATGATTTCGTAATTTTAAGGAACAATATCATAAGAATCGAATTTGAATATTATCTAAAGCTAAGGGTTCAAATTGTTTTTACCCTTTTATAAACTCAACAATATGAACTCTCATGTTTGATCTTCATTTTTAAAATACGAAATACATATGCTTTATTGTTAACCATAAGATCGATCTTCATTTCTAAGTATGACAAAACACGAGTGGGACCCATTCTACTTTCGTATGTGGTCGAGGCATGTGAGGTGGGTCCCCATCTAATCATGCTACACTCCGACTCCATCAAGAAGAGAATCCACAGAAATGGGACCCACCCTTCTTCATCTTCACCGTCTGATCGGAAACTTCTAACCAGTTAGAATGGCATTAGATTTCAGCTGGGTAAAGAGGGACAAATAAGCTATTTGGCCTCATGAATTTGTCAAATTTAATACATTTAGACTAAATTTTAATTTATTCATTAATTATAAGAGTAATTACAAATGATTTACAAAAATATTCAATCATCTGTTTATTTTTTATAAATATTAAATATTAAAATTTACAAAAGTTATAAATATTAAAACTCGATAAAAACATTTGTTTTTTAAGAAAATTAACAAAACATTAAGTTAATCAAATTATCGAAAGTTGGCGGGGTCATTAAATTATGTCTTCTCAAATTTCAGTAAAATTAAATTAATATGTCGATTTAAAATTTAAAGTGTTTGATTACAAAATCTTATATTTAAAATTTTAATATTAAACTTCTCGTGGGCCAACCAAACGCTGCTTGTAAGCTTCTCGTTTCACGAAAAATAAGCTTTTGCGTGGGCCCCACACCCTTGAGTCCCGGCTGAGTGGGCCATGACGAAAGCGCAGGTAAGGGTCTCTGTTTGACTGTTGGGTCCCACTCCCACCCGATATCCCCAGCCAATTGCTTGGCTCCTTGTCGTTTTATGATGGGATATATGCTTAATACGTGGATCCACGTCAGATGAAAGTGATAAAAATTACATAGTATTTACCAAAAAAGCATCCTATTTTGCTACTTCTTAACCAAGAGTTTTGCTACCAAATTAAAAGAGTTGATCGGAACTCCAAGACATGAGCGATGGGTTATTTTTATTGAAATGTGAAATGACTTAGGTTTCAAATCTCTAAATTAAATTAACATTATTTCGAACATTTATTTTATTTTATTATGATAATGCATAACTTATAACACTTTGATTTGCAATGTATGCTCAATTTAATGTTCTGTATTTTTTATTATTAAATATAAAATATATCAATTGAGTTTAGTCGACCCACTCCAAAATGACTTTACTCTTTCAAGATACAGATTCATGAGTAAAATTGAAAATTTTCTTTTTAGCATATATTTTTCTTCAATGACTTAGTTATTATTTAAGGTTGACTACTCGCTTAATTTTTTTTATAATAATTTGACGGAGGTTAATATAAATTGAATTTCTCTTTTGAACCTTCTATTACCAGAATTCGGCTTATAAGTTTTCCTCTGTGCGATAATTTAAATGTAAGTGAAAAAGAGTTAAACGATTCGTATCATAGTCGTTGGATCGTTTCATGTTTTGTCATGGATCTTATTCGGGACGTGACAGAAGTTTTGTATATCAACATGGTTCAAAAGACATTAGAAGGAAAATAACAAAATAATACATATTTTAACTGTCTTTCCTAAAATGGCAATTGATAGATTATAACTTTTTTTTTTTGTCAAATTTTCAACAACCAATTGATCCTAAGATGGGACAATTAAACTTTTTATGCAACTACAACGTTTGAATCCACCTTGTTGTGCGCAAAAAACTTCACGTTTATTGGAGTTCAAGCAGAGTGTATGGTTGGATTTGCAACGTTCTATTTTGAGAATAAGGCTAAAGTATGATGATAATCTCTTGAATGAGATTGTCCTACTGATCGATGACGTGGGCACAAATCATGTTTTGAGAAAATTGTTGTTATGGACCGAACATGATTATCGCATATCATCTGTGCTAGACTATTATGTTAATTTTATGAAGTATTCTTAATTTAGATTTAAAATGGACTTGTGGCCCAAGATTCGCAGTCAATTATCAATCTTGGAATTAGATTAATTTCACGAGGCAATTACTATAACTCACCGTCTTAAGGGAAACTTTAGTAAACAATTTGGTAACTTATAATTACTCTTGTGGAGCCTTCACCTATTGCATCGAGAGGTTGCATGATTTGTGCAGCTACTAGATCTGAAACTCCAATACTATAGTGGTTGTCATGGGCATCATTGAAGGATTGTTTATCTTCTCAATACTATAGTCCATGAATTATTTGATACCGATTATGAATTATTTGTTATCTTCTCAATAACAAATGTGGGCACAAAGTTATTAACTCATTAAATTTTTCAATGCGGCTCGAATAATTTCATGCATTTGTGGTCGGAGTCGCTATAAATAATGACGAGCATAAATTATAAAAATATTTATGAGAATAAAAATGGAAGAAATAAAAATAAAAGATAATGATGAAAAGAAATAAAAAAAAATGATTACAACAAAATAGATATAGAAATAATTAGTCATTTTCTTGGACTTCAAATTTGGTCCAAGCCCAAGTCACAAGACTTTGATCGGGCCGACAAAATATAGAACACGTGTGCTAATAATAATCTTAATCATCCCTCTTTCCCTGCAAACGTCCTCTTTAACCCTAATCCAAAACTCCTTTTTATTAGCCAATAGGAAATAAGAGTCGTACTCTCACGATCTGTGCCTTCAACTCAATTGCATCGTAGCCGTCCAGTTTACCCTAAGAAACACAGATGAAGGCTTTTACATCCGTCCGATTATGAATTAGAAAAGCACATGGATACTGAATCTTATCCGTCCAATGACCGTTTCATCCTATCAATCGATGCTATAAATACATTATCACCGCCCCCATGTTTCAACATTTGACTCTTCTGCGATTACGGAGTTCTGAATTTTGAGATTGCCGAAGTTCACACAGGTAAGGTTTTAATTAAGATTTAGGTTTGATGATTCTGGTTTTGTTAGGGATTTCAGGTGACTCGTTTAGTGGTTTTATTCCAAATTTGGTCGTAGTATATGTTTGTTGATTTTGGGAGGAAGGTTATTGCTTTTGATACTGGACTGTTGTTATGAACTCAATTGACAATAAGTCATGCCTTAGGTTGTATGTCCGCTATTGTAGCATTCAATTGATGATAAGACGTTTATTGCCTTGGGTTGTATATTCGCTTCTGAATATGGAGAGGTCTAGGGTTTGGCAGACTTCACAATTTTAATTTTTCTTGTTTTCTTACGATTCTGCGGCACACCGTTTCACCGTTATTGGCGTATATTTAGTCCGTTAGTTATTTGAATATTTGATATACTTAATTTAGATTATATTTTTATGTTTTGTTTTCATTGATTGAAAATGGATCACTGCCTGAATCTGCATTGTTTTTTTTATGGGATGAAAATAAAATTGCGGTGATGCCGCTTTGAGAAGAATTTTGGAATTTATCCGTTATGTTTATTTTGTAGATGGCCCGTACTAAGCAAACTGCCCGAAAGTCTACAGGAGGAAAGGCTCCAAGGAAACAACTCGCAACCAAGGTCTTTGTTTATATGATGATATTGATTTATATTATGATTTTTTATTCCTGACTTAGGTGTGCTGTCAGAAATTTATGTAATTCATATTTGCTCAGGCTGCTCGCAAGTCTGCTCCTACCACAGGAGGAGTTAAGAAGCCTCACAGATACCGACCTGGAACTGTTGCTCTCCGGTGAGTAGTTATATTCTTATCTTATCAGAAAGTCAAGTTGGAAGATTGGATTGTTTAGTGGTCATGATTTTTTGCTGATCTACAGAGAAATCCGCAAATATCAGAAGAGTACTGAGCTATTGATTAGGAAGTTACCTTTCCAGAGGCTAGTTCGTGAAATTGCTCAGGATTTCAAGGTAAGATATCCAGATGAAGAGAATGATTGGTTTTGTGGAATTTTATTTGTGAAGGGATAATTGATGAATCTTGTCTGTTTTTGCTACAGACTGATTTGCGTTTCCAGAGCCACGCAGTTTTGGCATTGCAAGAGGCAGCGGAGGCATATCTTGTTGGTCTGTTTGAAGACACCAATCTTTGTGCCATCCATGCCAAGCGAGTGACCATTATGCCCAAGGATATCCAGCTTGCTAGGAGGATCCGTGGTGAAAGAGCTTAATTGGTGGTTGTATTTTATTTAGTATGTGGCAATTAATGTGGTGTGTTTTATTTTAGGGGTAATGAAACTACATTCGTTGTTGAAGCTACTGTTCTTGTGTTTGTTCAATATTGTTAGTTGGGTTTGCCCAATTGTTAGATACCGAATTGAACATGGTGTTAGGCATAGACGTTATGTGGAAAGTTGGGTAAACTATGTGTCTTGATAATGGTAATCTTGGGTATGCGGCTTGGCTGATGATGTTGAACCTCATTTGTTGTTTCTAATACAGTTTGAGTCCGTTTATGTTTAATTGCGTGTTGATGGATTGATAACTAAATTCTTTTCTTAGCGAGGTTGCCGCATATTTCTTGTCAATTAAGCAACGCCGCCTCAAAAGGGAAACGCGTAGGTAGGTGTTGAATAACGTGTGGAATTTGATGTGCTAGTTGGGACGACGAATATAATGACGAGGATTCCGTCGCCCGCCCTAGATGTGTCAAGCCATGCTCTGGTGCATAGTTAGGTAAAAACATTATCATAATAATACGTGTAGCCTGGCACTTAGAATGTACGAAAGATGGGGTCATAAAGCAATGGAGTAGTTATTTTGGTAATTTAACTAATTAAGGGGTCAAACTCAAGGCAGAGTCCCAAACGACCATCTCAGGCTCAGCCGGCTAAATCTGAACATTCCATTCTTGATTATATGCTATATATTGCATTCCTTCTATTCTCCCCTCCCTTTCATTGTCTTTTTCTTATGCTGGATCCCCCCAACCTCGGACTTCTCTCCCTCCCCCTCTGTCTCCTAACCAATTATGCGATTGCAGAGAGGTTCTTTCCCATCCTAATCATTTCCCCTTTTCATTTGGATTCTCCCTTCCCTTTCCTTTGTTTCCTCTTTTCCAATCTTCTGCTGTTTTACCTCCACACCTATCTAATACTTCCCTAATCTTGTTTAGCTTCGACACCCAACCATGGCAGCCGTGCAGACCTTCAAGCTTGACGTTGCAAAGATGGCTGACAAAGATGGAGATGGCTTGTCCAAGATATCTCGAGAACGCGAAGATTATCTCTTGTTTCGTATACGAGAACTGGAAGCAGAAGCAGAGCAACGCAAACAATCAGCGTTAAAAACCATCGATTTATTCTCCACCCAGACAACACACCTCGAGCAAACCAAGATTTTACTCGAGGAATCAAAGCGCCAAATCGCTTCGCTCCAAGAAAATGTGAAGAAACTGGAGAATTCCTTGTCTGCAACTCATCAAATACATGATTCCGTGGAAGATGAAGCCGATCATCTGCCCAAAGAAGATGTTGATCATCGTTCTCGAGCGACTCAAAACTTTGGAAAGATGAAGGTTACGCAAAGTGCAGCAGACGAGATGGAAAGGCTTAGAAACGAACTCAAATCCGCCACAGATGCCGAAGAGAACAGCCGAAAAGCCATGGATGACTTAGCATCAGTGCTTAAAGAAGTCGCCGCAGAATCCAACCAATACAAGCAAGAACTCAAAGCAACTGAATTAGAGCTCAATTTTCTGAAAGAAGAGACAGATCAATTGAAATCAATGATGAGAACAACAGAAAACACGTACAAAAAACTCCTCGAAGAATCTAGAAGAGAAATCGAACTCCTAAAAGGAGAAGGCGAGAGATTAAGATTTGAAGCCGAAGAATCGGTTTCAACCTGGAACGGAAAGGAATTAGGCTTCGTCGAATGTATCAAAATAGCCGAGGAGGATGGATTTGCAGCTCAGAAAGAGAATCGTCGACTTGTCGAGTCGCTACGATCCGCAGAGAGCAAGATTATAAAATCAAAGGAAGAAAATCAGCAGCTTCGAGATATTCTCAAGCAGGCTCTTAACGAATCAAATGCCGCAAAGGAGGCAGCGGAAATCGCAAAAGCTGAGAATTCACAGCTCAAAGGTGCGATTTCTGGCAAGGAGAAGGAATTAAGTCAACTGAAATTCGAATGGGAAAATCAGAAGATAAAAGAAGCAGCTGCTTTCGAGAATCTCAAACAATCAAAGCAATCGCTCTCTGCTCAATCGGAATCGAAAGAGACGAAGAAAGACGATACAGATGAGAGGAAACTGAAAACTCATCTTTCAATGGAGAAGGAGAGAAACGGAAGCAAGAAAGTGTCTCACAATTTCAGTTTCAATCTCAAGGAGCTCAAACTTTCGGATAAACACAGGTACGAAGAGGAAGAAGCGGAGATTGACGAGGCGCTGAAGGGATCCATTTTCGACGACGTAAATTCGCCGATTTCGGCGAAGAATTACCCGATGAAGAAACACTCTCCGTTGGTCGACGAGAGAGAGGCGCTGAGCCTGCATGATGGGGATGAGGAAGGAGATAAGAGCTCCAGAAAGAAAAGCGTTTTGCGGAGAAGATTTGGAGACATCTGGAGGAGAAAGAATATGCCCAGAAAGGAAGCATCTTTGGATTAAACTTTTCATAATTTGCCTGGTAAATTTAATTACGGGGCTGAATTTATATAGTTATTATTTCATAATTTTGTACAGATTTAGTTATTAATCTGCAATACATTTTTGTTATTTAAGAGATGTTGATTAATCTCTGAGAATTTTATTTGCAGTTATTTTGTTTTAGGCTTTCCCGTAGCCTTATTCCACCCGTGGTCGCTTGCAGTTCAAGTGTGGCTAGGGGTGGACAATCCGAACTGGACCTTAAGATCTGGCCTGAAACCGTAAAGTCAAGGCCGGGTACGAGTAGGATAACAAGTAAACATATAAATTTTGGGTTCGGGTAAACGGGTAGGGAGTCCGGGTATCGGGTATTGTTAAAATACCCGATACTCGTGTTTAATACCCGTACCTAATTTTATTCCAGCCTTCTTGACAGCCAACGCCCTCACCTCTACGGCGCTGCCCAACGCCCTCACCACGCTCGACGCCCTCACCTCCGCTCGACACCCTCACCTCCGCTCGATTCCCAGCCAGCAGCTGCAAAGACCTCCACTAAATCGACTTTGTGTTAGTGTTTCATCCGGTTATTTTTATTAAGTGCTTACTTGGTTGCTGTTTTTTTAAATCAGTTAATGTATCCCTCCTTCGTCATACTATCGCGTGTTTTTAGTGCTTACTTATTTTAGTAAATTATGATTTCCAGGATGGAGTCGCAATCAAGTGTAGGCCCTAGTTGTACTTCCAAAAAACGAACATTTACATTCGCAGTTTGAGAGCATTATACAATCATGTAAGAAAGTGATCATACTGATCCGAAGGCTAAGTGCAACTACTGTGAACAACTATTTGCTTGCCACTCGATTAAGATTGACACGTCCAACTTGACTCGTCATTTGAAGACTTGCAAGAAATATTTGCATACAATAGATGCAAAACAACAGATGTTGCCTTATGTTAAAAGTCAGACAGTGGAAGCTACAACAAGTACGTTCACGCAGGAAATTGGACGTGATGCTTTAGCTAGATGCTAATAACTGATGAATTGTCAATGAGGATGGTTGAGTGAGTCGGTTTCCACAAATATTCGAAGACTTTAAATCTTTCCTTCGTCATACCAACGCGTATGACGGTAACAAGAGACATAAAAAAGATTTACCAGCAAGAGAAAGGTCGATTGAGAGGTTACATAAAAAAAGTAGTCAACGAGTCTGTTTGACAACAGACACATGGACTTCCAACCAAACATGAATTACATGGTGACGACTGGCCATTTTATTGATGGTAATTGGAAAGTACATAAGAAGATTTTGAACTTCTGCAAGATCGAAGATCACAAGGGAGAAACAATTTCAAACATGCTTCAAAAACAGATGCAAGATTGGTCGATTGAGAAGATTTGTACCATAACAGTTGATAACGTATCTTCGAACGACAATGCCATTGGACAGTTGGTGAGGATCATGCGGCATGGGAGTGCACTGTTATTAGATGGGGAACACGTTCATGTGCGTTGCTTCGCGCACGTTCTTAACCTAATTGTCGCTGAGGGCGTTAAAGACCATCAAAGTGCAATTGATAAAGTGCGCAAAGCGGCGCTTTATGTCAAATCTTCACCACAAAGACTACGGGCTTTCAAGACTTGTATAGACAGCCTCAACATACAATTTAAGGGTAATGTTACACTTGACGTGGCAACGAGATGAAATTCTATCTATTTGTTGCTGGACAATGCAGAAAAATACTCTAAAGCCTTTGAAAAATTGGGAGATTCTGATAGGAATTTCAAGTTGGCACTGGGAGCTGCTGGTCCTCCCACACCCGATGATTGGGTTGAAATTAGAGAGTTTTGCAAGTTTTTACAAGTTTTTTACGAGATAACAATAACGGTTTCAGCATCCCTGCATATTACGGCACACAAATACATTTATGAAATTACAACCATTAAGATAAATATTGACAAAGGCATTCTCTCTGAGAACGAGATTTTAAGTGGGATGACTTCCAGATGCTTAGAAAATTTGAGAAGTATTGGGGCACATTTGAGAAGATCAATATTATTTTCTTCATAGCCCTCTTACTAGATCCAACCTGCAAAAACAATATCGTAAAAAATTGTCTTACTGTTCTATTTGGGGCACACAAGGCACATGATTTGTACACTCAAGTTGATGCTGTATTTGAAAGACTCTATGTGGAGTACAGAGGGGACGACGATTCTGAGTGCACTTTGTTAGAAAGCAAAAACAAGGCAATGATGATCATATTTCAGCGTTCTTTGGCAGTGAAGCTGGTTTCTCCAGGAGTAAGACAGAAATGTAGTCATTTTTTAAATGAGACATACGAGGATTACTCATTTGATTATGATGTTCTCGGTTGGTGGAAGTTGAAAGAACGCAAGTATCCAGTATTGAGTCGAATTGCAAGAGATGTGTTAGTCATTCCGATATCGACAGTCGCTTCAGAGTCGGCATTTAGTTGTGAGGGACGTATCATCGATTCATCGCGTACCTCCCTATTGTCGACCACAGTTGAAGCAATTATATGCACAGAAAGTTGGATTCGTTCAAAGGATCCAGCAGTCACCACGCCTCCGCATCCGATTGTGGATGATTATGAAACAATTGATGAAGGTATGCGTCGTCGTTCAATATTAACTTTTGACTTTGATTTTATTTTCTAACTCGTAATTGTGTTATTTTCGAACTCTTTATATTGAAATGGCATCCTACAATCATCCGACATCTACTGATGAAGCGTTTATGGAAGATTAAGAAAATGAGACAATTCATAAATGAAGATAAGTTGATAACAATGATAGATTGTGTACTTTTTAATGTTTCGGTAGTTGGTTGTTTAATGTATTTTTGAGTTTTTTCTTAATGTCGTTTTGGTTGTGAGTTTTTTAATTTACTTTTGCGATTTTCTTAATGTCTTTTTGGTTGTTTCGGTAGTTAGTACTAGAGCCGGCAAGCGTTGGTGCTGCGTTTTGCGCCATACAAGGGGTCAACCGCTTCTTAAAGGGGTCGACCGATAGAAGATGTCGACCGCGTCGTCACCCGTCGGTCGTTCGCGTCGTCGCCTCGTCTCACCTCGTCGCCGGATCTCGCGAGTCACCTCCCGCCTCTCTCCTCCGACCTCTCGCCTCACGCCTCATCGCAGATCGTCGCCGTCGCGGCGTCGGCGAGACGACAAGGGGGAGAGAGAGAGAGAGAGGCTGAGGGTCCAACCCCGATTCGGGGACTTCCAACCCCGATTCGGGTACTTCCAACCCCGTTTAGTCGACGAACGGGGACCAACCCCGATTCGGGGTCCCCGAATCGAGATTCGAAGTCCCAGTTTCATGAAAAATCTTCGGAACGAGCCAGTCGACCCTAAACGAGCTGAGCCAAACGAGCCGAGCCAGACGAGCCCAACATAGAAATTTTATTTTCGTATATCGAAGTTTTATAGCTTTCCGTATTATGCAATTTTAAATTTTGATGACAAATTGATGGCTATTATTTTTTTCAATCCAAAAAAAAAATTGCATGATAACGTTTGTATGTAGCGCCTCCATTATACCAAAGAAACACGAAAACTATAGTATCGAATAAAAATGTCAAAGAAACTCCAAAACAATAGCATCGAAACATTGAATCAATAACATTCAACATATATAGCATCCAATTTAAAATCAATTCATGAAAGAGTTAACAATTAATAATAATGCATTGTACGAATTGAAATATAAACACCGAAATCATTCATTGTGCTAAATAAAAAGTAAAATAAGTTACAAAAAAGTCTTCTAATTGTTCGAAAAGATTACAGAAGAACGAATCTACTCCACAGAGTGATCGTCCGATGGAGGTGGAGCAGCGGTTGGTGTGGCCTCTCTGCGGTCGACACCATAATACGCTCTGGAATGAGATGCAGTCGACACCTGACTGTGCGGTCGACACACTAAACGCTCTGTATTGAACTGCGGCCGACACCCTAATACGCTCTGGGATGAGTTGAGGTCGACCCCTTACGATGCGGTCGACACCCTAAACGTTGGCAGGCGAAGGTGCGGTCGGCACCTTCGTATAAATGCGGTTGACACTATTGCTAAGCGGTCGACACTTTCTATCATTGCAGTCGACATTTACGCTTATTTCAGGAAAATGAAAAATCGAAAGAAGAATGAAAAATTGCTTACATTAGCAAGGTTGACATTTGCATCACTACACCTTAAATGCATCCCAACTAGGTTGGCACCCATCTAAGTGTCAATCATGTGCAAAATATCAAATGATTACAATTGTTACCGTTTACATGAAATCACAAATGTAAACATGTACAAGAATAGATAAAAAATTCTTGAACTCCTAACGTACAACGTCGCAGCTAGTCTTCAAATTCCAAGTTCTTGAACTCCTCTGCAAGTGCATATGAAAAAGGGAAGACTGAGTACTATCGAAATTTAAAATATGACAAACACACCGTATATGAAAAAGAGAAGACTGAGTACTATCGAAATGATAATATTTTTTAAACTGATTAACACAAACATCATTAGCGGAAACATTATCTAACGTAATACTAAAAATTCTATCTCTTATATTGTATTCTTGTAGAATACTAACAATGTATCGATAAATTGTGATACCACTATGAAGGTATTCACAACTCCGAAAACCTAAAATGCGTTTATTAAGTTGCTAATTCGCATCAATGAAATGCGAAGCCACAACAATATAGTCGAGTGCATTGGGTGCACTCCACAAATCAGAAGTAATACATATTGACATCGTGAGCGCATGCGAAAATAAAAGAAGCAAGTCATTTTTCATTTTCTCATACAATTTTATTATGTCATCTCGCAATGTACTGCGAGGAATTCGCTTAAAGCTTGGATTAATGTATTCCATCATAACAACGATTTGCATAGAGAGTTTTGGGTAAGAAATTCTCGGCTAACTCCCACAATTTATAAAATTTCATCACAACAGCTACCTCCGGTATTCCTGCAGTACTTCCAGGGTCGACACTTTGTGTATACCGGTCGACCCTTTTATAATGGCGGTCGACACTTTCACTAACGATAAATATTATGCGGTCGACATATATAAACGTGGTCGACACCTAAAACATTCTGTAACATTAGCCAGTCGACACCTTCTTATGCGGTCGACCTATAAAATTTATTATGTCGATTAAGTGTCGACTGCAGTTACACTAAGAGTCGACCGCACAACAGGTATTCCGAGCCTACCGAGCCAGCTCGCGAGCCAGCCGGCTCGCTCATTTGACAGCTCTATTTGAATGGTTATCAAATATCAATAAACTGATATTTTCACAAAATAATGCAGATGGTGAAAAATAAATGATAAACATACACTAGAATTTTTATGTGAAAAACTCTCTAAATCGTAAGTAAAACTATGATCAAATAACTACTGTAAGACTTTCATAATGAGTACACTAAAATTTCTCTAGACATCTCGATATAATTCAATCGACAACCGAGCGTCAATAAGCATTGCAAAATATAAGAGGATCCATCACAAAGACAAAACAAAGAAGATGAACAAAGATTCACAATGCTATGAATCAAAGCCCACAATGATATTAAGGGTTGATGAATAAACAATAAAGACCCATGATAATAATATCAATGATTTATTTCATGGACTACACAAAATAGTTGATAATTTAATTTATTTTGGCAATTTAGATTTTATTCTAGTTTTTTACCAATTATTAGAGATTTTTGCTTTAGTTAGGATATTATGAATTTTGTTACCATTATTGTAGGATTGATTTTGTGCCTATTTAAGCACCATAGTATAATCTTTCAAGACAAAATTCAAATTTATGAAAATTGAAGCTTGTGTTTTTTTGATTAGATTATATTCTCTTCTTAAATTTTTATGGAAGAACATGATCTTCTTCAAATGTTTGCTTGAAAAGATTTGGTTCAGTCAATGAGTTTAATTCGAGTCAAACTACTTTTGATAACTACAGTTCTATCGAATTCATTGATCGAATCTAGTTTCTTTCTTTCTTTTATCTTGAATTTCAAGATGTTCTGTGATTGTTCCGTTTTGTTGTCGAATTTTGTATTATCTAAAATCCGTGGTTCACATTATATTCCTAAAAGATCACCAATAACTTCAAGATAATTAATAATCTTGGATAAAAAATAATATAATCATCACAACGATGGATCAACAAAAAAAACTCTATAGAAAAACACGTTAAACTTGAATAGATTAGAAGAAAATGATAACCATCAAGCCGTGATTGTGAACGAGTCTTCGCGTTGAAAAAATTTTCTTCCTCTTCGTCTTCTCTTCTCTTTTCTCTTTTCTTCCCCTCTCTCGATTTTCTCTTCAAAGCCTTCTCTCTTGAAATCACTTTCAAGGAACTCTCTCTAAAAAAACTTCAATCAGAAAACTTTTTATAATTAAAAAAACTAGAGTATTTCTTCTGCCTTGTTATTTATAATAATTACAATGAAGTGTTATTAAATCAAGCACATAAAATAGACTTATTAATCGAGAGTGATAGAACATATCCAAAAGGTTTTTGAAAATGAATGATAAAGGAAAATGTTTTTTAACGGAAGTTAATTTATGGTTTTGTTGATAAAGCTTTAATTTGGACGTGCAACTGAAAACAAATTATCATACTAAAATATCAACTAATATAGTTAAAATTTTAATGTATCGTTGAAAATATTAACACTTTCGTATGTAAATTGATAAAATTAAAAATTTAAATATTATTAAAAAAGCTTCTAATTATTGGGTACAAAATGTTAACTGTCCTTATAAATTACTTACGAATGATCAAACGTATGATAAAAGGAGACTACAGCCTACATCCATATGATTGGGCTTTGGCCCAAATTGAACTTTGCGAAGATGGCGAATAGCCCGTTCGAGAGCCTAAATAAACAATGAAAGAAACCCTTGGTCCAAAATCGACGGTTAGACTCGTAAAATCAAACTCAGCCTCTTCCCGGCGCCGTTGGGGCAACTGAACTGAATTGAAGGGAAGTTTGTGCTGAGAGGAAAGGAAGTCGGTTTCTGTTTGGGTTTCGTTGATTACCAGATGGGCGAGGACGCAGGCAAAGGAGCAAAGAAGGGCGGCCGAGGTCGCACGCAGAGAAGGCATTTTCGACAGGGTCGAGAGAACGTTTGGAAGCGTCCGAGGAACAATCATTCCTCTTCCACTGACAAGAATGACGACCCCGGAAGTGAAAGCAGCCATACCCATTGGGAGCCTTTCGCCACCCAAAACCTAGATTTTAATGAATATTACAAGGTTTATGTTCATCATTTTTTGTTTGGTTGTGTTTGACATGCTCCGTTCTGTTCATTTCACTATTGATAGCTCGGTGGTCAGCTAAGTTTTTGTTTCAATGTTTTTTTCGTTTATGCAGGAGCAAATGATTGTTTCCCCCGGAGAGTGGGATACCTTCATGGAAGTTCTTCGAAAACCACTTCCTGCTGCTTTTAGAATCAACTCAAGGTATTCTTTGGTGCTATGTTTTGTTCTGGTTTATTTGACAGATTAGGAAACATTTTTGGCATGATTTATCGTTTTTGTTTGGTCAGAAGATTTTGATGGACGCACATGGGGAATTTATTGTCTTTAGAAACATGTTCTCATGAAAATGTGCTTTCCGTCTAAGAGCTCAATTCAAAGTGATAGTTTTTTCTTCTTCATGTTTTTCTTATTTTACAGTGGCCAGTTTTGTTTGGAATTGAAATCTCAATTAGAGAATGACTTCATGAAATCGCTTCAGTCGGAGGTAATTATTTTCATATATATGACCAGCGATTATTTTCTGTGCTGTGCTGTTATCTAAATTGCTTCTTATTCGTGACAGGTGGCTGATGGTGATGAACTTCTGCCTATAAGACCATTGCCTTGGTACCCTGATAATCTTGCATGGCATTCTAATTTTTCACGAATGCAACTGAGAAAGAACCAAACACTTGAAAGGTACCTTGAAATGCAGTTTCGTTGGGTCTCTTATTTAGGGGCTTATTTTCTTTTATAATTTCTTTTTTACAGGTTTCACAGGTTCTTGAAATTAGAAAATGAAGTTGGGAGTATTACAAGGCAGGAGGCTGTCAGCATGGTGAGGCAATAATATATATACTTTTAGTATTCTGTTGTTTCTGAGCATGCATAGTTTGATTTATGATCTTGCTGGTTTAATTCCTAATTGAGCAAATGTTGCAGGTACCTCCTCTCTTCCTTGATGTACATCCTGACCATTTTGTTCTAGACAGTAAGGAATTTACTATACATGCCTTTTAATGGCCTTTTCCCCATTAGCATTTCCTTTCGCAAGTATATTTTCCTATAATTTTTTGCGCATTTTGATTGCATTCTTGGATTTGTAACTCGAGCTCATTTGACTGAATGAAAAAAAAACTATTTTGCAATGTTATGCGCACAAGAAAAATTTATGTGTTTTTATGTTATTTCTAATGTTTACAGTATTGAATTTTTTTTTTCTGTCAACCTGCATCTCCTCAAGGTCCTGCATAAGAAAGAGGGAAAAAAAAGAAAGGAATAATGGAAATATAGGAAAATTAAAAAAATGTCAATGCCCCTTACCTTTTTCAATTCCTTTTTCTCAGTGTGTGCCGCACCTGGTTCAAAAACATTTCAATTGCTTGAGATCATCCATCAATCTACAAAACCAGGATCCTTACCTAATGGAATGGTTTGTTCCCTCATTATGTATTACAATATATTCTGTTCTGCACTTGGTACATTGTTTCTAGTTTTGGTTGGTTATAAGAATACTTGTTAATGCACAACCTTTTTGTCTTGATGTGTATTTTAATTAATCTAACTTTTACTACACTCCACTATTGATTAAATATGTAAGTTTCCTAGTATATTTTTCCATGAATCAGGTTATGGCAAATGATCTTGATATCCAAAGATGCAATCTTCTCATTCACCAAACAAAAAGAATGTGCACTGCCAACCTTGTAGTTACAAATAACGAAGCACAACATTTTCCTCATTGTCGCCTTCATAAAAACCATTCCGGTGCCTTTGAAGAGGAAATCCAATCAAGGCTATGTACTAGTCAACTTGTCTTTGATCGTGTATTGTGTGATGTTCCCTGTAGTGGAGATGGTACACTTCGCAAAGCTCCTGATATTTGGAGAAAATGGTATTGTTTTTAGTATTGATTGTGATACTTCTTTGTCAAATCACGCATCGAATACTGTCTGATGGCATGTTTTCTTTTTATACAGGAGTGTGGGGATGGGGAATGGGGTTCATAGTCTACAAATTCAGATAGGCTTGCGTGGTGAGTATTTTAGTGAGATTTGCTGGAACTTTTCTATCTTGTGCCACAACTTCTTTTACTAAATCTAGATAATGTAAAATGTTTGATGTCAGTGTCAAGCTATTATTGCCAAGTGATATTCTGTTGGACAAAATCATATGTATTTGTATAGTTTATAGTGTTGTCTTAGTTTGAGGTACAGTGATAGAATCAAAGTGATCCTATATATATTGAATGCTAAAATCAAAGATACATGAGAGACTTCGAAGCTCTTTACTATTGCCACTTGATCACTTCCTTAATATATCATCATCTATTTACTTTTCATTCTATTTAATACTCTCCTAATTGTTGACCTCGACTAACGTTAACCTTTATTAACTATTATTAATTACTAATCTAATATTAAAATTATCTCCTAACATTTGTCCCTTTAAAAACAGACATTGTCCTCGAGGTTGAAAAAAATTGTGTTTCCATCCAATGTGGTTTCTCGGAGTATTTGCAATGATTAGCCAATAACTTAAAAATTGTGGAGCTGCATCCTCATCCCATAAACGAGTATTATCAAATGCAATATAAGAATTTTGTTTAAAGTCTTGAAGTAGATATAGTGAGTGGTTCTTTGATGAAATGAAAAATATGCTGGATAACCATATCATCACTTGACCCTATCTCGTACTTATTCATTAGGGGTTCTTTCTTCTTCCCTCAACTTCACCCTCCTACCTTTTGCCCTCCATTTTTTAATTAAGTATTTCTAAATTTTCCATCGCCAACCCTATACCTTCTTTTCCTTTTATTTTCCTAAATTCTCAACTGCCATTGACCTTTCAAAAATCCATGTAATCTTTCTTTGCTCCATCTCATGCAATATTTTCTTTCCTTCTTCACCGCTACATTTTCGTCGGCTTTGATTCAAAATTTTACCAAATTCAATCTTTGTGGGAAGACTTCTTGGGTAAAAAAGATCTTACCTTCACATCCTCTAGTACCTTCTGATTCCACTGTTCTTTCCCTCTTCTCTCTCTTGGCCGTTGTCTAACTCTGCTGCCTTGCTTTATCTTCTTGAAGAACAAATACATCCTATTCCATTTCTCCATTTTTTTGAGTCTTTTTACTTGTGCTTATTCATTTTTCCACTCCATCATGCTTTACTCTCGTGCTTCAGATCAGGCGGCCATCCTCCCCCTAGGATCATAATGCACTGATACCAACTATAGGATCAAAGCGGCCTATGTGTATTGAATGCTCGAACATAGATGAGAGACTACGAGGACTATTTTACCTCCATGACTTTATCACTTCCTCAATAATATCGCAACCTATCGACTCTCTACTTCTAATGGTTAACATTCTTTAACTGTCATTAATCTCTATTAACAAATATTAACTATCTATTTAATATTACAATTGAGTCCTAACATACAGCTTTAATGAGGCTTAAACCTATGTCATTCTAGAAATATGGTCATTTTTGTCCTAGTTGGAATAAATAATCTCTTTATACATGTCACAAAAGTTCTATGCTCATAAATTAAGGACTTCGGTTTCACCTGTCTGCCAAGGGAGTTTAGTTATAACAAACATCTTTGGTAACTTGTATTGAGGTATGCAAAAATATATATCAGTTGAAATGTTTCTTTCTATATCATGTTATTGATGTGGTCATTCCTCTGTATAAATCAGACTAGGAACTTTTTATCTTGTGGAATTTATCCAAGTTATTCATTGTGCCCAATGATTTTTAAGAAAGAAAACATATGTATTTATAAATTAGATATCCATGTTTTGTTTTTCCCATGCTTTGCAGTATCATGGACTGACATATCTTTGCTTCTGAACCAGATTAGAACTTTCGATCACATGTAATTCATCCACAATAATTCTGTCTTCAATGGTTTAAAAAGAAACATATGAATTTGTAAATGAGATATACATGCTCTATTGTTTACTCCATAATTTAGCTCTTGAAATAAACCTGTAGGTGGTTCCCTTTGTATTCTCTCCACTATATGTCCGTGAAATCGGCAATCCCCTTTACAATGAGCTGAACACATTTACCTAATGTGTACTTGTGAGATTAGTAGTGATACTTTGATGAACTGCAACGACTATTTTATGTTGTATATTATTATATCGCTTTTGTTGGTTTGTGAACTGTGTTTTAACTATATGCTCATCAAAACCTGTAGGTGCATCTTTGCTTAAAGTTGGTGGAAGAATGGTGTACTCAACATGCTCCATGAATCCTGTTGAGAATGAAGCTGTAGTTGCTGAGGTAAAGAAGCATTTTCAGTATAACGATTTTCTTGGAACTAGAATTAACAAATCCCTTTTTGGCTGTCGCTTATTTTTTGTTCATTTTTCTGTGATTCCATATTTCCTTTACAGATTCTGCGGAAATGTGAGGGCTCTCTTCAGCTTGTTGATGTCTCTAGTGAGCTTCCACAACTTGTTCGCAGGCCTGGTCTGAAGAAATGGAAGGTTTGCGCCTTCTTCTTTCCGAAGCTCTCTATTTTTTTTCCTAATTGAAATAGAATGTCCTATATCTCTGTTTGAAAGATGTTAATATACTGAATTTATACTGTTTTAAACAGTGAAATATATTTAAATTGCCTACCATCTTTTGTTCTCTAAAATGTATATGCAAAAGAATATATTTGTATTCAGATATGGTGGCTTTGAGATGCAGGTACGGGACAGAAGTGTCTGGTTAACTTCTTACAAAGATGTTGGCGAATTTCGCAAGAATGCAATATGTCCCAGCATGTTTTCTTCTGGCAGAAGCGACGTAGACTCTATTAACGAATTGGAAGAAAAGCAAGAGAATGTTGAGAATATAAGTACTGAAAAGCTTAGCCCAATGACGGATAACCATGCGACTGTGCTGGGTAAATCAGACGATGAAGTCTGCAAATTCCCTCTTGAACGCTGCATGAGAATATTGCCTCATGATCAAAACACTGGAGCATTTTTCATTGCTGTTTTTCATAAAGTTTCCCCATTGCCAGGTATTTAAATTAAGTTTTTAGGATTTACTTTGAGCATTGCTAAGTTGTTACTGTTAATTTGTTTTTATCTTCCTCCCTGTCTTGCTGGGATTCTATTTCATTGCAGTTATTCAAGTTAAACAGAGTATGACTAAAGGGGATTCATGTTGTCCCGATGATACATCAATTTTGGATTTTCCAAGCAAGCACATTGAAGTCTCGGATAGTATTAATGTTAGCAAAGCCGATGAATCCGATGGGAATGTTTTAGATGCTTCGGAAACTAATTTAATCGAAGATGGGTTGGATCGAGATTCATTTGAAGATAATACTTCTGCAACACCTGAAGAACATAACCCAGAGGAAGCCCAAGTGGCTAGTCAAGAGAAAACGGATCCAAATAAGAGTGGAGGGAGGAGAAAATTACAACTTCAAGGAAAATGGAAAGGAGTTGACCCTGTTGTTTTTTTTCAAGATAAAGCTGTTATTGACAGTATTCGGGCGTTCTATGGTATTGGCGAGTCTTTTCCTTTCAACGGCCACCTTGTCACCAGAAATAGTGATACTAATCATGTTAAGAGGATATACTATATTTCGAAGTCAGTTAAGGACGTGCTAGAACTGAATTTCGCAGTGGGGCAGCAACTTAAAATTACTTCAGTTGGGTTAAAGATGTTTGTAAGTATTCATACCAATCAGTGTTTTAAGTCTCCTATTTGTTTATCTGGGTCTATGAGATGATTGAAATTTCATATTTGTCTCTTGTTTTGGCTTTCCATCATCGAGTCTGGAAAAATTTGAGTTCCTTTCATTTTTTTTGGATATACTATTTGAAGGAGTTGACCTGTGGATCTATCTGATGAAATCTGACTAAATTTGATTTTTTTCTGATAAAACAGGAAAGGCAGACAACAAAAGAAGGCTCTATCATGCCTTGTTTGTTCCGAATATCGTCTGAAGGATTGCCTTTGATTCTCCCTTATATCACAAAACAGATATTATGTGCATCTCCAGCAGATTTTATGCATTTATTGCAATACAAAAGTATCAAATTTACTGATTTCGTTGATGCCGAGTTCCGGCAAAGGGCATCAGATTTACTGCAAGGATGCTGCGTTGTAGTGATGGGCAAAGGTATTTACATACATACATACATGATTGGTCAATGTAGACCACATGGTTTAGATCAAAATATTAATATTCTTAGATTTTAATAAAGATCCAAATCTATAGGCTCTTTTCAATTTCATGTTTATTGGCAAAGGTATTTACACATACGTAATTGGTCAATGTAGACCATTGTTGTTAAGTTTCATATTTTAGAACAAGATTTTAAATAAAGATCCAAATCCGGAGGCTCTTTTATATTTCATGTTTATTTAAGGAGCCTCACTACTATAATGCAGATAAAGCTTGCTCTTCTGATAGTATCCAATTAGATGAATCTACAATAGCTATTGGGTGTTGGAAGGGAAGAGCAAGTTTGAACGTGATGGTGACAGCCTTTGACTGTGAAGAACTGATAGAAAGCCTCTCAAGACGGTCAGAGATTGAAAAGGAATCATTTATGGAAGTAGACAATAATCACTCAAATGCCACAGCAGGTGAGATCTACGTTAGCAACGACCTCCAGAAAAATGGTAATAACTAAACACAAATAATACTGATTGTGAGATCATCATAAAGCAAAACCAGGATTCCTTGCATAGACATGTAAATTTGCATGAGGTTTGTAGACAATAGCTGAACTTATAAATTCAAAATTGTTGGAGGGTAATTATCACAGGCTGATGAATGAAGAACATGTTACTTTATTCATAGACCAATTGAAAATCATTAGATTACTGCGTATTACTTGGTTTATCTTCAATTTTCTACACTATTATTTCATCTTGAGGTCTCACTCATTAACTAGTGTGATTAATATTATATTTTATATATTATAATTGCGCTAATCATGAGTGGACATGTAAATGTCACTTTATAGAGTAGGATTAGAGTCAGGTGAGTTATTGGGCTGAACTAAATCACCATTGGTAACCGAAAAATTGCTTCTTTTGTTTTTGTTTGATCTTCAGGTAAATTATCTTGTTCGACTTGACATTACGCATCTTAGCATTCAGTGAAAGAGACATGGAGAAGATCATTATAAGCACCTGGAATAATGATCTTATATCTTATGTGCAAGAGTAGACTCTAAGTGAGCATTTACTTGAATTTGGATATGCCTTTTTTCTTGTCACCAGCGGAATGGTATCATCTGTTTCTTTTATTTTATTTTATTAAAGTATCGTTGGAGGTTGGTTCTTGCGGTACCCTAGTTGAATAACCGGATGTTCGCCCGATAGAGTTTTCTGTATTACTTGTACTTTTTATGATTAGATTCTTCAAACAGTGTTTGATATTTTTGAAAGGGTTATTTATATTTTTATTTATTAGATATATTAAATTGATTTAATTATGTAGTGACAATTCAAAAGATATGAAAAAAAGTAATTCTATATTTGCATCTTTAGAAATTGAGGTGCTATTTAAATTCTATATTTTTTGAAAAATATTTTAGTAAAATCATTTCTCATTTTAGGTATTAATAATTTAAAATCTTTTGATAGGGCATGCATATTGCGTCTTCCATTTAGTCACTATTAGAATTTTTGGGTTTTACTCGGTGCAAATTTTAATTTTTCTCTTATGAATCCAAAACTAAACCACACCGATTGTTTGATGCAGTTTCTTGATTTGGACCAAAACGATTTCCGCCCCTAAAATATGCTAACTAAATCAACAAAAATCATTAAAGTTAACTAAAAATATAATGATCTCTTACTAGTATAAGCTAAACACTTGCTAATAATAGAATTTACTTTATTAACTTAGTATTATTTTGATTTTTAACCTTTATTCTATTTTTTTTTTCACTTTTTATCATTTTCCTCTAGTTGACCAAACCACTCTGGCATGACAATAAAGTATAAGGATTAACATTAATCTTAATACAATTAAGCTTCATTGAAGCAAATAAATCAACATAATATGAGTATGATACATTTTACAGGAAACTGCATGACATGACTGACTTAACGAAAGAGGAAAACATTAAAAAATTACTGGGAAAGATTGCCCAAACAGAAAACTCTAAAATGGGAATGAGATTGCGGTAATCAATGTGGTCGAAGAAAGACATGCAAAAATTGCTGAAATTTCATGCGAGGATGGAAGAATTACAGGTGGAGCTGAACCATGAACAACGAAGCTAGAATTGGAATGAGTTTGCTTCCATGGAAGCTGGAGGACTACTGGGTTAGAGACGAGGCATTATGTCACGCTCCGAAGGAGGGCCTGACAGAAACGTCAGGTCAGATACTCAAGTCCACGCTAGTAGACTCAGAAATCTGACCTAAAAACTATAAAAATTGCAAATTTTTTTTACCAAAATACCCCGGGTCTATCAATCAAAAGTGTTCTAAGTCATAGCATAAATAAATCATTATATAACAAAATCGAAAAGAATATTATTCAAATGTGTCTACTCACAAATCCTTACCAGTTACAACAAAAAGAAATAAAGGGAAACTATGGATTCTCCAAAAAAAATCCTCACAAGTTTCAAAATCGACCGCTAGCATCGTATAAAAAAATATTGTCGA
Organism: Begonia fuchsioides; assembly: GCA_003255005.1. NCBI lineage: Eukaryota > Viridiplantae > Streptophyta > Magnoliopsida > Cucurbitales > Begoniaceae > Begonia > Begonia fuchsioides. Next base: position 61,443 of record QAOC01014633.1, read on the forward strand.
TTTTTGTGAGTAACAAACTCGTAAGTTACCTATATTTAATACATTCTGGTTAAAACTTAGATTTTATCTCTTTATCCATAAATCATGATATATTCTATAAGATGCATGCATTTGAAACTCAATCAAAACCATGCATATTTCACCTTTTCAAATCCCGGCTCTACGAGCTCCAATAAAAAAATTCATTCCCCTTAGGAAAAATCCAGTCCATCGGGCCCATATGAGGTATTTAGAAAACTCGTCACGTACGTAGGTGACTATACTACAAAATACCATCACAGTCATATAAAACATATAGTACCAGTGAAAAAGGAGTGTCACACAAGGATCACCCTGACACACCACATAAAGATGAGCTAAAAGGCTCACCATCTCATGAGTTAGAAAGAAACCTGGTGCTGACCCTCTTTGGGTACCAATCTTAACCACCCCAGATCAAACCACAGTGACCTAGTCATCCAAAGACATCATGTTAAGGTGTCCTCGACCTAAGCTACCGTAACTCGATGCTGATTATGAACCCAACCGTTAGCTATCCGGGTCGAACCACAACGGCACACAGCCAGCTGTGAACCAAGGGCAATCTGCTAAGATGATTCTGATCCCGGTCATCATACCCTGCACGCATGCAATATCCATGACCAGGTTTAAGGGTATCATGGCACCCCATAGAACGTATCATCACCGCCCCATCACCCATCCATATCACATCATGTGATATCACATCGGCCGAATCACACCAACTCCGAACGGAAGGGGTTGCGCCTCACCTTGACCGAACGAATGAGGCTGACCTCCGGACCGAGCCACACCAACTCCGAACGAAAGGGGCTACGCCTCACCTTAACCGAACGAATGAGACTGGTCATATTCAAACAAAATCCAACCTTTTTATAAAAACAAATCTAGTTTTAATTAAACATGGAAATCCAAAACAATCCAATTTAATGTCTACTTCTATCCAGATAGGCAAACTAATAAAATATCAATCATTTAAATCAAACCAGTTAGCAATATAAATCACGACTTTAATCATGCCCAATTGGATTATAAGCATATGCAGTTTAAATTGTTTAAATTAAAATACATATTCATACTTTAAAACAGACGTGCTGGCGACCACCAAAATATGGTTATTATCAATTTTAAACCATGCATCTAGGTTTAGTGCATAAAATATAAATAACTTACATTTTCAGACAAGTGTTTTTCCATTTTTAATTCTTTTCTCCCGCTTCAGGCTCGATTCAGTGTCGTTAAACTCCTCAATAATATCCCAAATACAGTGCATAAGAGAAGAGAAACAAAAACCGAGCGAAAAGATGGAAAAACGGGCCAAAATAGCCCTTGGGACTCGCAAACCGGTTCGAGTTGAACGATCCAGCCAGACCGGTTGACTCAGTCAACTCCCGGGTCGGGTTGACCCGGTGGGAGAGCGACCCGCACACCCGCCCCCTCGCCGGCGATGTTTTTCGTCGCCGGTGACTCTTCCAACTTCTGTTCTCGACAAAATTTACACCAAAATACTCGTATCGACGAGGCAAATTCAACTGTACCAAGAATCGCGAGAAAACCTAAAATTTGAAAACCCGAAACGAAAACCCAAAACTCTTGGTTTTTCTCCGATTTCTCAAAAAAATATGAACTTACCTTCGAAACTGCCTAGGCAGACTTCTTTATCTTTCCAAGACGAACATTCCGACATCAAAATATCGTCGAACGAACGTCGTTCAACAGCGACGTCTCTCTCTCTCTCTCTTTTATCAAAAGCGAAATCCCTCGCCCTCAGGGCCCCTACACCTTGGCCCGATAGTTTGTGAAAGAGTAAGTCACAGTGACTCAGTATGCTAGAGATGAGAGACATTTATTTGCGTCCACAAGTAGCTACCCTACATTGGAGGTAACAACTCTCACACTGCGACCGTCATGATTCGAACCTTGACATTTGTTACTAACTCTATCATCTCTGAACCGACTGAACTATGCATGCATGTGCGAATTCTTTCTATCTTTTCTTTTTTTCGTGCGTGAGGGGGAAGAAGAAGAAAGAAGAAGATATTCTTCTTCTTCTTTCTTTTATTTTTTTTAAAATTATAATAATATTATATTATGTTAAATAATATAATATTATTAAAATATAATATTTATTTCGTGTAAGGTTTTAAATTTTCGTTCGATTCACGTTATTCTACTAAAAATCTCAATACGATTATGTGTCCACTGATTTTGTAAAATCAGCTTTTACATTACGTTCGAAAATTGTAATTTGATTTCGTCTTGAGATATTCTAATTTAATTAGTTTAACCAAGTCGTCGCATGTGACATATACGATAAATTTACGTTCCGTATACGACAGTTGATTAGTCAAACTTTACGAAATTTTTTTCTTAACATTCAGAATTTAAAATTTCGAGTACTTACATGTTACAAGTGGATGCAGACGAAGAAGAAGAGGAGGAAGCGTTCTTATGGTTGTGCATCCACACCTTGAAAACCTGCCTGCTGATTCCAACTCCTCTGCAGAACCTCTCGATCTCATCTTCCACGTCTTTCCTCTGCAGCTTCCAACCCAGCTTCTCTGCGAATGCCAGCATCTTCTCCTTCTGATCCGCCGTGAATTTCGTTCTGAACCTCTTCTTATTGGTCGGCGACTCGACCCCCGCCAGCTGGCCGGAGTCCGTGAGGTCCATGCCCAAGTCAGATTCGCGGCCTCGGCACGGGCCAATGTGGGTCACCTTCCGGTGGAAATTGCGGTGGCAGCCGCACGCTACGCATTGGAAGCTCGAAGGGGATGAGTCGTCGGACGTGAACTCGCGGCAACCGTCTGTTGCGTAGCTTCCCAGGTTGGCTGCATGGTTTCTTAAACACTCTCTGTAATGATCCCTTGGGTTCTCTCTCTCCATCTCTCTTCTCGTCACCCGAATGGAAGATGGGATGTTGAAAGGCTATAAAATAATGGTCAACTCTGTTTCGGTTTTTTCTCTGTTCTAACAAAATCAACCCTCTCTCTCTTAGCTATAATAATTATATGTTTCTGTGCCATTTTATGCAGTAGTTTTGAAAAGTAACAATTGCACTAGCAAATACAAACCCATCAACATTATACACTAGTCACATTAAATGTGTTATTTTAAAACAAATCGTGACCGAATAAATATGTAATCTCAATCAAAGAATGATTGCCACTTCTGAAGCTTTTACACATTCTCTAGGATTTAGGGTTTTCACAACAAACACCATTGATTACCTTCACTTTTCTTGGAGACTTATTGAACGGAAATGACAAGAATAATAAATTACGAATGGGCATAATGGCAAGCATGCAAGGAATTTAGTGTGTAGTGGATCAAACTGTAATGATGAGAGCGCCCTAATCTGCAGTTTAACAGGGTTAGAGATGGCCCACTTCTGACACCTTTCTCGTAAATTACCGAAACATATAGGGGCAGTTTTGACAATTGGAACATACAAAAAGCAAATCCCAATAATTGACACCGGGAAATATGGCAGAAGGAAATAAAGACGGAAGTGGACGCTTTGATCGATAGCATAAAACGACAGCCGCTTTCTGGCTCGAGTGAGCTTTGGAGCCATTATCACAAATCAACGGCCATGGAAGCATAAAAAAAGTAGGCAAAGGATGGATGCAGCACCAGATATGTGGTTTTGGCAATTCTACTCTTTCCCGTCTGGATTCTGAAATCTGGGTTTTCTAAGATTTCAAACATCAGTAGTGTCTTATATTCTGTTACTGCACGAGCATTTCCTTCCTCCTCTCATGTGCGCACACGTGGCATTTTATTAGGGGGGGGGGGGGGGGGGGGGGAGGNGAGAGAGAGAGAGAGAGAGAGAGAGTTGGGTGGATTGTTGGAGGGAGGAGAGGATTTCCCGGTTGGGGTTCACCTGATGTGTCGGATAACGATAATATTAATAAAGCAAATGATATAATTGAGAAGATGGTACCGAGTGATGTTGGCCTTTTCCACACCTTGCTTTGTGTTTCCTGTTTTGCACCCAATCTTCTCCCCATCTCTTCCCCACCACCGAAAACGACCTCTTCCTGCAAACCCTAAACACCGTCAAAGACGAGAGTTATGAGCTACCATTTTCATCAGCCCGCAAAAGAGTGGAAGGGGTAATCATATGCATTCCAAATCACCAGCCAGTTTTTTACAATATCTACCAACTACAAAAGTTTTCTGCCTACGCATCCTCCTCCTTTAGATCCGAAGCTCTGGCGCTGCGAATTGACGGCTGGATATATGTGTGATTTAGGCGAATCTGAAGGTAACCAACACAGTCAAAATTTGAATGCATCTTAAGACCTGGGATACATGCTCTAGATTTATAAGCAAATAAAGACACGGCCAGATGATTATTTATTTGGATTGGAATTACATCATAAGAGTTGGATCATTATGACATACAAATACTATGAAAAATAATTTTTATCATTTTACTAAGATATTCAGCATCTTCAGTAATTATCTTACTTTTGTTTTTGGCTTTTATTCATTCAGGAAATCCTTGAAGGAACCTATTAAACACAAATTTGATTATTAAATATAGATAATACTGATTTCACTGTAGAGCGAGCTTAGATCAATGGATACTTGGTTTGTCGCTCATGATCTAATCTAACTCTGCCAAACATCATTATCTTAATATCAGTGGTATAATGATTTTTTTTACCAACCATAAGCATATCAAGAAAGGTTTACTGGTATGAATTAAGTAAAAAAATTGACCTGTGCAAAAGCATAAATTGCTCGCAATATTCTAGCATAATCCGTTCCCATCATTTGTATAACAATATCTGCCAAAAAGGTGCCCCAAACCCTGCACAAAGTATAATGATACGAAAGTAATTAGAACATAAGGACATTAATGTTTTAGAAAATTTAATAATTGAATCCCAAAACTAAGAAGGCACGAGAGGTGCAATATATAGACTAGTGGTAGAGAAAACACTATTTTAACGTATACCTACCCAACTCAAATGTTTCTAGTTTAACCTCTATAATAATCCTACCCCTTTCATCACAATCTTTGGTGGGGACAACCGAAGCACTCGGTTGTTCACAAAACACTTTCCCGTATGTTCTTCCATGTTGTCTTCAACTATAATGATCAACATTCCATAGCATTTTCCAATTAAAACTTCTACATAAACATCTAGGTTGAAGTCGTAAACAAATAGTTCTAAAGTGTGTAGCGACAGTAAGGGCAGAAGAGGCTATTACATAGGACCAAGTAAAGTCATCATGCTTCTCAGACCCGCATATCTTGAAGCAGCACCAACCAAACCCTGCAATGCAGTGGGTATGAGAAATCCTAGACACCAGAATTTTCCTTTTATAAAAAACCATAATAGCAATCCATGTTACTTGAGCCCTAGTTGCAATACGCATAAGCATAAATCCTTCTATTTAACTTCATAGCATAATGAGTTATACTATTCACAAGAGCCCCCTATTAGCAAATCATCATAAAAAGAAGAATATACCCGTTTTGCTGCAAGCAAGGCTGCTCTTGATTCGATATTAACTGCCGCTAATTGTCCACCCTAAAAGCAAAGAATAAAGCACTCACGTTGAAGAATGCAATTAAGCAACCTATAACATATCAAAGCCATTGAAATCTCACATTCTGAGTATGCATACTAAGTGATAAGGTTGAGCTGACGAAGCTGTCATTAAAGTAAGAATCTATATGATGGTAAGCATACGAGACTACTATTCACTTACATAAAATAACATCACTATCAAAATGGGAAAGTAGAAAAAATAAAGGCTTCACAAATCGCAACCAACACCATTAACAAATCAAATGCCAAAAACAATGAAACAATAATAAAAAAAAGTAACCAACAGATCTACAAGAGTGAGCCCAATAATTCCAGAAAACGAAGGGCAGAATATCCAAGAAATTATGGATTAATGATGAAAGGAATTACAACCTAACAGACACAGAGAGGTCTGATTCTGTCCTACCTCCCAGAAATTTCCAAATATTTCCTTACACAACTTCCCAAATATATTTATATGTCATTTCATTTCAATCTGCCTATTGTACTTTCTTCGACTCCACCTAATATCCCCCTCGCCTCACCCTTTCCCATGCATTTTTCACTCCTTGACAACTTCCAGCTCAGGAAAGTCCTTTTCTTCTTGGGCTTGGTCCGTTTCTTATATGCACATTGCATCGAGGGCTTATCTTGAACAGACTCTACAAATAAGTGGCATATCCCAACATTGAAAATTTATGCTTGAGTACATTTATGGCGAAATGTAAATACATATTACTGATGTAGAAAAAATACATACTCCAAGAAATATTTTCAAATAGATAAAGAAGAGAATCAGGAATTTACACCCTCAAAGATTCTGCTTACAACATTGACTTCATCATGCATGCTCCATCAATACCTTATAACGTCTAACGTCATTCTATGGTCTCACATCATTTTCCATCCACTGAATAACAGAACACCACCCACCAAATAACAGAAAAAATTTCTAAATAATTATAGCATTAATCTAAAGACCACATTTCTCAAGGTATTGACAGGTTTTACATATTTTATATGGAAAATGAGGTGGACGGTAAGCAGAAAAGTAATGATCCTACTATAGAAACCGCATTTTGAAACATTGTCATTTTTTATTTTCCAATTATTTCCAATTCTTTCAATGGTACGTCTGTCAACCCAGAGATTCCCCAAAAAGATGGATGTATCAATACCAGCAATATGAAATAAAAATCAACTTCATCTCACATATAAAATTATACAACTTAAAAGACCAAGATATCCTTATAAGGCAGTCGTTACCATATTTTTGGGGAAGTAATTATATTTGCAAAACATGTTCATTGGGAATTCGGGAAAAACTCTACAGAAAAATGATAGACAAGTAAAACAAAGGTAAATCCACTGATGTTCAGCAGAAAAATGTGAATCAATTTGTATTGAGTTTCCAACTCAACATTCCATAACTTGATATCCATAATTAATTTTTTTACGCACAGTGCTGATGAAATAGAAAAGCCCGAGCTAGTTTAGTACAAATGTATATTTTTAATGCCAAACACATACCTTTCTGATAAGCTCCTTCCTTATCTGGTAGTTGGCAGCTTCTCTGAACAGCTTCCCAGATAATTTACTTGTTAACTATCATAAAGAAAAAAAATTATTAAACACATACTATACCAGATAACCATACGTAGAGTAGTTTCATTCTTACATATTGAAATGCTTTTGCAAAAGTCAACATACTACCACCCTGCAGAGAAACAGCTGAATGTGAAAGTAGAATAAATATATTTATGGTCAAGAAATTAGATCAAGAAATTCAGTGGAAATAAAGACACCTTTAATATCATGGCTCGCAGCTCTGCAGCCCCATCTTTCAAAGCAGGTAGCCCTTGAACTTTCCACTGGCTTATACCAAGTTGCAGAGTACCTTCACTACTAGACTGTGCTGGAAGTTCGAATAAACTCAAAAGAAATTCGGATTCTTCACTACATGAAGACATGAACAAGCTTTTTGAGTAATCAAAAGACAGTAAGAAAAATGCGCATCTAAACAGACTACATCAAACTTGACAAACTAACGACACCAAAATTTAAATTAAAATACAACACCAAGTAGATACAAAAGGCCATCGAACAAAAAAAAATCCAAACCAGATTGGAAAGGAAAACTTAATACTGAAATGGAGTCCAATAAACAGAAATCATGTTTCTCTCTTTGATGCCCATATACCAAATTTGCATTAAGCAAGAAAAAACATCAGTACTACTGAAAAAAACATAAATTCAAACGGGCATTGCAATCCGTTATTCAGTAAAGGTTATTCATATCAATATTGTCCTTAAAGAAGCTATTATCTATAATAGTGATACTCCGAGGGCATTATAATTTTAAGCTTGACAACTTTAATAGTAGTTATTTAACCATTTACCTCCATTTTCATAACATAATTTTTATACCTCTCCTCACATATAAATGGTTTTACAAGAAAGAAAAGTTAGTTATTTTCTTTTTTACATATTCTTATATAGAATTCTTCCATCAAGTAAATGTTGTATGATGATACTTCATGAATACCGTAAGCTACATCCATATCTCCAAATTCAGAACTTTAACCTCCAATTGTCTTTCACCTCACATTTCCATTCCTTATAGAATGCAGATCCAGAGACTGAATTTCACGACAATTACAGTAGAAAAACATTTCTAAACATACTTATCTTTAAAATATTATGACTAAGGAGGAGCATACCAGGATGAATACTCCTGTAAAAGATAAAGAAAAACTTCTGCTTCAAGATCAAATGTTGATAATTTATTTGAGCATGGAATATTTAGCTTCCTTCTCACAGCAAGCAAGACATCTCGATAGGATGGTCTCCAACCCCTACCAAGAGCATGAGGAAGAAAAAAAAGATGTCAAACTTGATGTTCAGCAAAACAATGATTGGGGGAAAACTTAAATTAAGTTGAAAAGCATTCGTAGTTATTTTCAAGCCTTATTTACAACACTGATACAGTAAAACTGTGAAAAGATCTGCAGTTTTGATCACTCCTGTGTCTAATGTCATTTCCAATCCCAAAGTGAAATGAAACAATTGAATCATACAAATTTATATAAATGTCATAAGGGACCTTAATGTTGATCGCGCGTCTGCGGCCAAGAATAAGAATCTTGACTCAAGTACAGCTATAAAATTTTCTCTCTCTTCAAGGTCCTCCTCAATCATGGCATAGTCCACATTAGCTCCGCTGGTAATTGATTTAAGCAACGGACTGAAGAAACTGAAAAATGATGACAGCATTTCACAATTAATTCTTTTTATCAGCTTATGAATCTTATTGAATATACAAACATCTGGTCAGAAATCTAAGAGCAAACAGAACATATTACAACAGTGAACATAAGGTTCCATTTCAGCAGCTTCGACGTTCGCTTTCCAATGTATTGTGGCACACAGAAAATAAGTTAACTCAGAATCATTTCAACGGCGCTTACCTTCTGCCAAAAAGGATTCCTTCAAGCTCTAGTAACTCAGAATCAGTAGCCAGATCAAGAACTGTACGAAGATCTGGATCGAAATCTCCTGTCCAATTCAACGCACGAAATCAAAAGTTAAAACCACTGGAGGAAGAGAGCGTGAAAGAGCAAAAAAGGAACCTTGCCTTTCCTACAAACGACAGCACTAGCACAACCAATGGTACGCAGCCGATTTCTACAACTCCGAGTGCTAGATACCTGCAACGAATTCAAAAAAATGTCATGCGGCGGCGAAGATGGACAAAATCAGAGATAAACAAATTATTCGGAGGAAAAGAGAAAAAATAAGCAGGAGAAGAAACAAGCTTACTGGCTTTACAAATTTGAGAGGGATGATTGGGGAAACAACTAGGTGGAGCGCCATAGCATTCGCCATTGTTGACGTCGCTCATTCAGTTGCCATTCGCTCCATAACCTGATAGTACGAACTAGGAACGATAGTATCGCCAAGTCTCCATTCCACCAGTCCAATCATACTATTTAGAATAACAAACAGAAATTAAAAAATGAAATGAATATATTCACTATTCAGGATAAAAATTAAATAAAAAAATCCCAATTATATATTTTATTCGAATTTCAGTAATCTAATTGGCAGCAATTCCATATTTGAGTTGGTATTAAATTTCATATTATCCGAGTTCAACTAAACCTATCAAATTCGGATTACTATAAATTTAATACCAATTCTAATCAAATTTAATAAATTTTAATTAATTAAATCAGCACAGAAACAGATCATTTCGAGAAAGAAACCATAGGCTGTGTGAGTCATGTAACCAAAGAAAAATGATGTTTGCATAAATCCCGACATGTCTGAGTGAGCATGGAACAACTCAATATGTATTGCACCGAAAGGCAAACACCCGGCCATTGCCATCAGAGGAATAGTCTGCGGGTACCATGGCAAAGGTGGAATTGCTCTAGGATATTTGGTAGGGCGGCAAGGAGATTGAAACTCAGTCCTGCTATTCTTTGTCATGGCCACGACAGCATTGGGGTGTGGTCGAATATTGATTTCAATAGCATGATCTTTGTTGTAACGGATGACAAAATCAATGTGGTTAAAGAGGTAATACTTGTTCTTGCTGGGATCAGGGCCTTCCTTCTCAACCTTTCCTATGAATCCCCAAATTGGCAAGTCATCATAAGTGCATCTGAGAGTATAAGTCCTTATCCACTGCAGAACGAAACTGGGCTGACTTTTTCGCTGGACGGAAGTCAAGTCGGTAGGGAGTGCTAACACGATCCCATTTACCTATTTCGATCAAACTCAGGGTTTTGCGTAACTTTAACTCTAAATTAAATTATTTTGAACTAAAAGCAAATCCTTCGAATTTTAGTTAAGTCCAATAAATTTCCATATCCACTAAATTAAGCATGAGTACGGTTACATGTAGTTTTATTATAAAATGAAATTGAACCCGGTCTTTAGGATTTTTAAAATCACTAAAATATAGTGAAGTTCTAATTTATCCAAGTTTTAATTTTATGCATTAGACTTATGGGATGCACAAATCCTTGGACAAAACTAAAGAGAGGACCAAGGCAAATCGTAGTAGACAAGACAACGAGCATTATAGTCTCTATCATGATGGAAGATAAACACATAAAGAGGAGTAACTTACTGGGTGATTTTAGTTGTCTCCGATCAAGAAAAGATGGATGATTAGATAAAAGATGAGAGGAGCTGAGCCTAGCAGCATCCAGATAGGGTTTTCCAGTAGACATAGCACGGATCAATAGTTTGATAGTAAGCGTTTTTACTTTTGAGGGTGTTTTAGAAAAGTGTTATTCATGTTTGAATTTAACTTTACTAAAATTTTAACGGATATCATGGTATCAAAAATTCTTTGATTTTAGCATTATCCGTCAATCTAGTTAACAAATTTCGACATTTAAATGTGATATCAATGTTATAATTTCATGAAATTCTAATTTTTTATGTTAACTAAATTAAATAAAAATAAAAATTTATTATTTAAGTACTATATTAAGTGAGTCATTAAAATTAACGTCTCGACGAAAATTATTAGTTAAATTACTAAACATAAATCAAATAAATACATGATGTTCGTTAAAATTACGCTCTAATGCATGAGATAAATTGATATTTACTTATCGAAATATTGTATAATAACCACATCAATGAAAATTACAAATAAAATAACAGGCATAAAATAAAAAAAAACACGTGATCGCATTGGTGCTAGTTATAATAACCTCTCTTGCCATTAAGACACCGAGCCATCAAGAGGTGATTTTTCTCCCACAATGAGGACCACTTCTATTAGTTGTCCCGTGGACCCTACATGCTCACTCCCAATAGCCTAGTGATCAAAAGAAAAACTTTTTCCAAAGTAGCTGCATGATCGGTAGGGGTGGGCATGGGTTGGGTTGGGTTGGGTTGGGTTGTTATCCGACCGACCCAACCCATTTGGGTTTTGGTTCCTATGCAAAACCCAAAACCCGACCCAAACCAAATAAAAATATTTCGACCCAACCCAAACGGTTTCGGTTTGGGTTGGGTTGGTTTGGTTTGGTTCATATATCGAATTTAAAAAAATTAGAAGTATAAATAAATGTATCAAATATACAAAGCAAAATGTCCAATACATGATATCCAATACAATTATCTGCATGAGTTTAACAAAAAAAAACATATATCCAATACAAATATTCAATACAAATGTCCGATGCAAATCCAATACAAATATTCATCATCAAAAAATAAAAACAAAAATCATTCCTGACTCCTGTAATCTGCAAAATTCAACAACATAAAACACATATGATTAATTTATAGATAGTCGCCATCTTTAACAAAATAAATTAAGTAATATGATAAATAAAATACCGTTAGCCAATAATTATTTCATCTTCATCTTCAAATATTTCTATGTTAGAAGTTGAAGCATTCTCACGATTGAAGGCTACTAGTTCTAAAAAAATTCAGAGAAAAAGAGTTAGAAAATAAACTATAATTAAAGAGTAAATATTTGACATTATTTTTTAAGTAATTATGTACCTTCGTCGATAGTCTCATAATCCTCCACAATTGCATCATCTTCATATAAAGTTGGAATCGTAGAACGAATCCAACTTTGAGTGCAAATTATCGCTTCCACTGTCGATGATAAGAGAGAGGTACGTGATGAACTAATGATACGTCCTCCACAACTAAAAGCCGACTCAGAAGGTACCGTAGAGATTGGAATGATTAACACATCTTTCGCAATTTGACTCAACACTGGATACGTAGATTCTTGTACTTTCCACCAAGCTAGTATATCTAAATTTTTTGAGTGTTGAATAAGTTTGTCGTTCAAATAACTTTGGCATTCAGACGTAACATCAACTGAGTCAAGCACACTGTCAAAATACTTTGAAACCAGATCATCGCCCGTTTCTTGATGTCCAATAGTAGTATCCTCAGGACCGTCGTCGTCTTTGTATTCCATATACAACTTTTCTAATACATCTTCTACTCGTTTGTATAAATCAGAAACTTTGTCCTCGCCAAATAAAATACCAAGACAATGTTTTACTATCTTAGTTTTGCACCTTGGATCGAATAGAATGGCTATAAAGAAAAGGATATTAAATTTGTCAAAGCCTCCCCAATACTTGTCAAACTTGGTCATCATTCCAAGTGCCATATTTTTCAATACTGAGTTCTCAGAATCGACCAATTTCTGAATGTTAACCTTGATCTCACATGCTTCAATAACATATTTATGTGCTGTAATATGTAGAGATGCTGAAACTTTAATAGTAGTGTCGTAAAAGACCTTTAGGAACTTGCATAATTCTCGAATTTCATTCCAATCATCAAGTGTGGGAGGACCAATACTATCAGAATCAATGTCGAACCGAAAACTCCTATCAGAATCTGCTAATAGCTCAAAAGCTGTGGAGTATTTTTCAGCATTGTCCAACATTAGATACATTGAATTCCATCGGGTAGGCACGTCAAGTGTCACATTACCTTTAAATTTTATCTTTAGACTGTCTACACAACTCTTGAATGCTTGTAACCTTTGAGGTGAAGATTTAACATATTTTACCGCTTTTCGTACTCTGTCAATTGATGTCTGATGTTCTTTGAGGCCTTCAGCAACAATTAAGTTAAGAATGTGTGCGAAGCAACGCACATGGACGTAAGCGCCGTCTAACACCAACCCCTTGCCATGTCTCAGAATTCTAACCAACTGTCCGATGGCAACGTTGTTCGATGAAGCATTATCAACTGTAATACTAAAGATCTTCTCGGTTCCCCATTCTTGCAAACATTTTTCAAGCTGCATTGAAATTGTTTCTCCTCTATGACCTTCAATCTTACAAAAATTTAAAATTTTCTTGTGCAGCTTCCAATCTCCATCAAGAAAATGTCCAGTCAATACCATGTAGTTAACGTTTTGGTTGGAAGTCCAAGTATCAGTTGTTAAACATATTCGTTGACCACTTTTTTTGATGTAATTAGTCAATTGCAATTTCTCTTTTCTGTAAATGTGCTCAATATCTCTTGTTACCGTTCTCCGAGATGGAATTTTGAAGTCTCTTTGAAAACTATCAACAAATTCCTTGAAACCATCCCACTCAACCATTCTCATGGGAAGTTCTTCTTTAATTATCATTCGAGCTAAAGCTTGCCGTCCCATCTCTTGCGTCCATGTCTCTGTGATAGTTGTTGGTATATCTTCAGGTACCTTAAAAAATGGCAAAGTTTGTTGTTTCTTATCGTTGTCACCCAAATATTTCTTGCATCGTACTAAGTGGCGTGTCATAGTTGACGTCCCATTCTTCACAGGGTGGCAAGCAAATATTTGTTTGCAATAATTGCATGATGCTTTCTCAGTATTGCTGCTTTCAATAATTTTAAAGTGTTCCCAAACATCTGACCTAAATGTCCTCTTTCTCGAAGAACTTATCGAACTAGATTGTGAATCCATCCTGAAATATAAGTAAACATGTGACAAAATGCATGTTGAATTTTAAATATATCCCATAAAATGCTGATTCAAGCACCAAATAACAGCAAAAATCAAACATAAATAGACTATGATACAGAATAGCACCCAACACCAATTGAACCCAACTGCAATCAAAATTATGCAGCTACACAATTAAACTCCAGATTTAGCAATAACTTTTCAAGAAGGAACAATTTATTGCAATATGTATCTCAAAAATGACTCTGATACAAAGCCAGAAACTTTCTTTGTTCTGCCGGGCATTCAGCAATCTCTCTTATTTCTCTTTTAAGCATCTCACTACCAAATGTTACTGTCATTTGCATGCCGAAAGCCAGATGAAAATCACAGTACCAAAATCAGAGAAGAGAAAATTTCAGAAGGCTATTTCATGAAGATACCTGATGTTAGATGAGCAATTCAAAGCCTGAACGGGCCAAGAAATCAAGGAATTCAAAACGGAGGACCTCCCATTATGGACCAACAGAGTAATTCAACTAAGAAAGTGTGTTCTGTGTTCAACAGAGTAAACGGGTTCCAAAAAAATTATTTATATATTTTTGAAGCAAATAAAAAGGCAGGTACGAGAAACGGAATTCCAAAACATCATCCATTGAGAAAGTTGTAGAAGATGATGTTGTATATTCACAATCCTATCCCTAATCCCAAATATCTCCAAGCACGAATACCCTTAACATGGCTAAAACCAAATTGCGATCGAAAAAGGAATCAGTAAACAATTAGGTTTCTCAGCTCAGCAAAAAAACTAACCCGAGGCGATGAGAGGGGGCGACGAGAGCTGGCGACGAGAGGGGGCGACGAGAGGCGGCCGACGACGACTCGGGAGCCGACGACAGGAGGCGGGCACGAGAGCGGGCGACGAGAGGCAGCAACGATTCGGGAGCGAGCGACGGCCGCGACTCGCGAGAGGCAATTTAAGGCAGCCGGCTCCTTTGCAGATTTAAATTTCTTAAATTGATTTGGGTTGGTTTGGTTTTCGGGTTATGAGAAAAAACCGAAAACCAAACCAACCCAAATCAAATTAAATTAACCCGACCCAAAACCTATTTTTAGACCCAAAACCCGACCCAAACCCGACCCAAACCGTTTGGGTTGGGTTGGGTTTTTGGGTTGGTTTGGGCTGCCCACCCCTAATGATCGCTTAGTGAAGATGAGCCACGAGGGGCTCTCACCAAGCCAAAACTTGGAAATAAAGTGGCCCAAAAGCACCTCAACGATACGCCATGGCTGGTGCGCGACTATTGTTGGACCTCCTCGGCAGGTCCAAGGTGCGCACATCTAAGTTTTATTTTGGACTCAGATTAGGCGCTAGGCCCAGTACTTAGGGGCCCGCTCAACCCACCATCCGTAATACCTACGGAAAGAGGAGAAATCTTCATTTCTTCTCATATTAGACTTGGACATCAGAACATTTTCTCTAAGTCTCATCTCGCATCTTGCTTGCCGAGTGCACTTTTGTTCTAGTCATTCCACGGCAGTGAAGGTGTTAAAGGCTCCAACCTTAGGAGAAGTTGTAGCTCTCGTACTCGACCTCCTTTCATACAGATGATTAAGCATCGAAATGAAGCTAAACTCTTTCTATCATTGATATCGCGAAAAATCAAAATCTAACCTAAAACTATATTGTGACTATGCAAGCAACATCTACTGCTCATGACATCATGTGAGCGTGCTCATCCGAGCAACCCCTAATTCACCGTGCGCGGCTCTGCCTTTCATCCATCAGTGCGCCTCCATAAACTATTTTTACATTTTCATCATTATCATCATCTTCCTTGGAGTTCCCGCTATCGGCATTCAGCTCGCTGAGAGGAAGAAGCGTTTTCAGCCTCTGGATCGCGCTTTGTCGGCCCACGCTGCATACATGCAAGCACCTAACGTGCACTACCAAGATCGCTGCTCATCTCACCAGCACACCCATCGCCACTATAGTCCCACGCCAGCTCCCTTCCCGACTTCGAATGCGCATTCTTGTGGGCCTCCTACCAAGCTCATGGCTGCCTATTGGCCCCACGCTCAAGCACGTCCGTTTTACTTGGCAACATCGCGTGACTGCTCCACTACCTTCGTGGCCACCACCACATTAACCTTACCTGATCACCTCCTTAATTCCACCATTAAGCACCACTAAACCCTTCATCAATTCCTCCCCTCACCTAGCCATTAAACTACCGCATTCCCTCCCCTTAACCAAGATTTCGCCACTTTCCTCTTCAGATACCACGTGACCGGTCGAGTACTTTGGTAACTGTTCGGCCACCATATGCTGCACCCCATTAGCTCTATTACTCCTATCATTAACCTAGCCATTATTCCTTCCTGGTCATCTTCTTTAACTAAGTCTCCAACTTTTCTCCCACAACCTTTCGCCTTCGGCCATCACTCCAAGCCTCCGTTCACCCCACCGAAGCCAACCCGCCACCACGTTGCACCAGAACTGGACATATCATCAAGCTTCGTGGTATAATCAATGAGCTAAAGGGCTGAAGCTTTTAATTGAGACTTGCACTGAGATTTGAGGAGGAAGATGCGCTCAAAATTTAGTAAAATTTTCATTTACATGAGCTGGACAACTCATAAATTACACTAACTTTTTTGATAATTTGGTTTTTAAACTTTGTTTACCAATTAATTTTTCGCGGAGATTGCCTAGAACATGTAATATTAAAAGTTTGTTGAAATATAAAAAATAAAGTAAAGACTGAATCCTTCAATAATATTAAAAATAGTCTTTTATTTTGTGTCATATTTAATATTAAACATACTCGTACTAAATATAACGTAGCTAAATACAGGGTAATACAAAGATATTGTTGTTAGATGTCAATTCTTTGAGGTGATAAAGTGCAGTAAGTATAATAAAATATATATAATTATTAATTTGCTAAACTAAATAATATATAATGTATCAGTATTTACAATAAAAATGTGATTATTTACTTGTACAAAACAAACAAAACAATCATTTATTTTTTTCCCACAAAGAGAAATGGCATTAGAAGAATGGTAAAACTTGTCGTTATGACAAAAGCTCTCGTCAGTCGTCTCCTAAATTTGCCCCTTTCAGTTTCAACCCTTCCTCTCTTTTTCTGCAACTCTTTTGTTCCTTCGCGGTATGTTAGTAATGTCGTAAACCTGGTGTTAGGGTTTGAAAACAATTTCCCGCGTCTATCTGAACGTAAGTTGTGCCTAATCACGAGTTTCATTTCTCACAAGATTTTTTTAGTTTGTCTACTATTATTCTGACATTTGTTGCTTTCTGTAATTCTAATTCTATTTTTTTTACTCAGTTACCTCAAAATTTGAACTGGTTGCGCCAATATTTTGGGGGTTGGGCTCCGAAATTGTCATTTTTGTGAAATTTCAGGAATTTCGTGTCGAATCTGGGCTTTGGTCCTTTCAACGAAGCTTCAAGATCTTGTTCTTTAGTCGTTAGCTTGGAGGCTGACGCCAACCACTTCACTACTGTGATGAATAGTATATTTAGCGAGCAGATACTTGCTGATAAGCTGTCGAAGCTCAATAGCACCCAGCAGTGTATTGAAAGTATCCTTCTTTTTTTCAAGTTCAATTACTAGAACCTCAGAAATAATTCTTTTGCGTCGGCAGTTCAGGTCGTTCTTCGTTCTTCATGTTTTGAAAATCAATGATTAAGCTTGATCACCGTGGAAGTCTTTCTGGCATTTTTACTGTCATTTAGGTCATCTTTGGTTGGAATCTTACAACGTTCCTGAGAATCATAAGTCTTTCTTTCTGAAAAATATGAATATATTGAACAATTGCTCTCTTCTCGTGGCAGTTCTTTGCGCTTTATAAGTGGTGATACATTGATTCACTTTGAAAACCTTTAGATGGTAAAATAAGATGACAACCAAGACGAATCATGAAATACTACTTCTATCATCATTATCTTTTTTTATCATTTATCACACTCAAGTTTTATTTCTTAAGTTATTGTGATTTGAAAAGAGTACAGATTAAGGATAATTGATTGTACGATAATTATATTGATTCTCTACAAGACTATTATGTCACCTTAACATATTCACAGCATTGTCACATTGGTGTATTTTTCATCGGAGCAAAGCAGAACTGGTTGTTGCAACATGGGACAAACAGTTTCATAGTTCCGATATGGTTCAAAAAGTTCCTCTCTTGTACCTTGCAAATGATATTTTACAGAACAGCAAGCGCAAAGGAAATGAATTTGTGACAGAATTCTGGAAAGTCCTCCCAAAAGCACTTGCAGATGTGCTTGAGAAAGGTGATGAGCGTGGGAAGAATACAGTCTCAAGATTGGTAAGCAATTAATTGTCATTCTATCAAATATTCTTAGTCGTTTATCGGTTTCAAGTTGTTTGACTGATTCCAAAGACAGGGACAATGACAAAAAAAACATATTTTATTTATGGATATTTAATATTCAATAGAACTATTGCATATTTATAGGTTGATATATGGGAACAAAGGAGAGTTTTTGGATCTCGCCCACGAAGTCTCCAAGATATTATGCTTGGTAAAGAAATTCCAGCCCCTTTAGAGTTCAACAAAAAACGATCGCGGTCTGTCAGAATTGTTAGAAGGGATTCACGCTCTATAAGAACGGTAGGAATAATGACACTACTTTTCTCCAATTAGTATCATTTATGTTTATCTTGTAGCTTCGTTGTCCAATCAATCTCATATTAAATATTTCTATTCTTTCTTTTGCTTTGTTTCATATAAGAACCCTTCTATTTGGTTAACGTATGCAAGAGAAAAAACTGAAATAGCTTCAATTATTTGTTAGTTGTTTTGATGATTAATATTGCAGTATTTTAATTATCCAATGATTATTTTGAGAATTTTCCAATTGTTGGTAATATTCTGTGGTGGAATGTTTTTATTAGGAAGTGTGGGTAATAATAGGAGTCGTTATATAATTTTGGGGTAACTAGTCTTAGGTGAGTTCATAGATCTCATGAACATTATGGTAATCATTCTATATAGTAATTTGCATCTTTTCCATTGAAACATGGGGTCCACATCAGTTTCCTTGATTTCCAACTTTATAACAAAATTTTTGTCTAATGCTTCTTCAAATGCAGAAATTGTCCATTGGAAGTGCGGCTGAAAAAATAGTATCCGCATTCCATTTGGTGCTTAATGAACACACCAATAAAGATGCAGAGATGAGGAAATGCAAGACTGCAGTACATGGCGTGAGGAAAATGGAGAAAGAAGTTGATATTGCATGCTCTAATAGTAAGGAAATTGATTACTCAATCTAGCATCCATCCTCGAAAACTTGTCATCTTTTTCTTGAAGAAATTTAAAATTGTTCTCTTTTTTTCACCAGAAAAAGATCCCAAGCGAAAAACTTTGTCCAAGGAACTCGAGGAGGAAGAAAATATCTTGAAACAATGTATTGAAAAGCTGAAGTCAGTAGAGGGAGGTAGAGCAGCCCTTGTTTCACAGTTAAAAGAAGCTTTACACGAACAGGTGCTGATTTTCTTCACGTTTATCTTCTAGTTTCCAAGTCTTCTCATTTGTAGGCCTAATCTTGCTAAATTTTTAAAACAACTGACGAAGACCTTAAATTGCTATAATTGTTCAGGAATCGGAGCTAGAAAATGTCCGAACTCAGATGCAGGTATTTTCTTAATTTTTTCTAAATTTTGGACAGTTTTTTTTGTAATACAAAGAGTTATTTTATGTTCCATATCTTTCAATTCATTTGAAGAATTTGAGCATTCGATTAGTTTATGCATTACAGAACTTTCTGTCCTGTCTTGGGGTTATCAATTTTAACTGGACAATAACGTTTTCTATATAAAGACTGTATTTTTAGCATAGAGGATGCCATATGTCTCTCTGTGATTTCATAGTAAGTAGTTGTTCAAATTTGAGGAATCACATTATAGGATCTTCATATTTGGTTAATAATTCAGTTACTAAACTCATAACATTCTTCGGATATTCACATCCTAGTATATGAACATCAAATTAAATCTACTGGTCGAGATTTTGTCAACCAAAACCTTGTTGTTTTTCAATAAAGTAGTTAACCTGAGTTGACTGGGATGTAAACACCTTGAAGTTTGAAATCAATGCAATAGATTTATGCAACAGTGGGATAATTAATCATTTCCATTATTTTTTACAATTGTAGGTGGCGCAAGTGCAAGCAGAAGAAGTGGACATTATGAGGAAGCGACTGAATGACGAAGATTACATTTCAAAACCTTCCACTACTTCCAAAAATAACACTAACGTAGAAGCAAGAAGAACACCATTGAAGTCAGCAGCAGCGATTGCAGCGGAAGTAGCAGACAAGCTTACGGCCTCTACCTCATCTCAGATGATAATGACATCCGTGCTTTCTACATTCGCTGCGGAAGAGGCGAAGAACAACGGCATAACATCATCAACCTCTACCCCTGATTTGGTTTCGAAAGCTGAAAAGCTAATGGCCATTTCAGATCCAAGTGTTTATTTATCTGTGCAGCCACTTTCAGCTGCCCCTAATCAGCCATACCAGTCCGTTCTTGTTCCCCAACAGGCCATGCTTAGCCACGTTCCAAGCTCTCAGCCTCAGTTTCACATTCTACCCAATGGAGTTCCCTCTCAGCAATATATGAACAACCACTATGGATATGCTAGTGTTTCCCCCTCGCCTAGAGTTGCTCCTCCACTGCCGCAGCACGTGGTAACTTCGATGGTGCCTTTGAATCAGCCTTTGATGCAAATCAGTCAACACCCATCTTCAATGACAGTGCCTGCAGCCCAGCAGCCGCCTGCTCTGCCTAGCTTCCGACCACTTCCGCCGCCGGGAATGGTCTACTACGGTCAGATGCATCCTTCTCAATGAAAATGAGGTTTTTCTTTTGCTCCTTGTACTTTTTACCATTGAAATATGAGATCGTTGCAAAAGGCTTCTGAATTGGTTCTATTTACATATGCTTTGAAACTAAATGGATACTACTAGAAGGCCTTGAGATGAGATAATAGGTCTTCTCTCTTTGGTTGTGTGTAGCTGTGAGAAAAAGAAAGAGAGATTGAGAATCCTTAATCGTGGCTGGAAAATAAGTATCAAGATAGATTTGAAAGGTGGAGTGGATTTTAAGAATGAAGTTCTAAAATCAACATCTTTTCATGAAAGTACATTTGAACTTGGTGGAGTCAAGCTCAGCAGCCTCTCAATTAGGCCGAATGGGTCCATGCCAAACGCTAATCTGTACGGCTAATTCTTTAATGCACGCGCGGAGACCCAGGAGAGACATGCGTCATCAAATTGAAAAGATGGTGCCAAACAGATCATCAAACTTAAGACTCGTCAATGGGTTGTCTTTCAAATTTCAATGGAGTTATTGAGTCATAAGACTGAGCTTACACTTGCGTGGAAGTTAAGAGTAATAAATCACGCATCTCAACTTGACATTATATATTTGAAAATGAAGTTCAAAGACAGTTCTGTACTGTGTCCATGGCGGGTGAGATTAAGAGAGTAACGTGTTCTCGCGTCAAATGAGAAAACAAAAAGGAAAAGAAGAAGAAGCCTGTAAAAAGTTGGTGAACGTTTTAAAGCCTAATATTATCTGCATTGATTCCATTAACGCATCTGTGTCGGCGAAGAAAGCGTTGAGCAGATTCCAGCCTCTGCAACCTCATATCTGCATTGATTTTGTTAATGAACTCCTCCGACTGTTTTTTCAACTCTTCCTGGCTCATCCACTTCTCTCTTTTATACGAAACTCTGTCGGTGAACGTGTCCGATTTCCTTAACTCTCTCTTTGCCCAAGCCACCGGATCCTCGACGCCGTCGACACCGTAGCCATTGGCTCGCCCCAAATAGCCGGCGGGAGTTCCGAACGTTTGACTCTTCTTGAGATGCCTCTCGTCCTTCCCTTTTCCTTCCATTATAGATTGCCACGTCGCTTCTAAACTGTCTTCGTCGTCGCTGTCGGCGGCGGAGGCCTGTTCCACCCCTTCTTCTACCTCGCCGTGATCTGGGAAGAAATACTCCTTTGGCAGACCTTCCGGCGGTGAGTCGGGGGCTGTCTCGTTGGACATGGCCGGAAAGTCCAGGACCATCTGTTTTTCTTCTTCCTTCGCCATTTTTAAATCTTCAGAAAGATTCAGGTCCGGCAGTTTATGCTTCAAGGCTGGAGTTTCGACTGCAATTGAGCTTTTGTCATCGGAAGACTGAGGTTTCGATTGATTTGGAGAGAAAGAAGAGATAACGATGATGAAGATGATGAAGTGGACGATGATGTACAAAAATGGTGGAGAGAACCAAGACTCGAGAGAGATCCAAATAGTAGGGAGAGTGGAGAGAAATAATTTAAATGCATATGGAATTACAGCCACTTTGACCAAAAAAACAGTGGATATAAAACCAAACAAAATAAACACGAGCTTCGCAGCCCATAACAACGTCTCCAGTCTAGAAAAACTGGAGCTTTCCGGCAATTCAGCCATGGAAGCCGAATCGAGCTCCAGACTTCCGAACCTAACACTTGAAAACATAAAACACGGCACCTAAAACAGCCATGTATGTACGGAACCGAGAAGATTTCTCAAAGAAATGAAACTGGTAATCCATGAAATTTTCTGGCTTCCTTCAGAAAGGTGGGCAGAGAGAGAGAGAGAGAGGGAGAGAGAGAGCTAGTGTTTGGCATGAAATGAGAGTCTTGAGTTATGTGGGATAAGAAGGAAGACCTAATCCCTTTATGAAAAGTTGAATGGAAGAAGGAAGAGAGAGAGAGAGTAGAAGGGTTGTAAAGAGAAGAAGGGTGGGGTATGTCTGGCACTATTTCCACTAACACTAACATTGAGAGCACGCACCAGTTATCTCTAATGTCTTTAATTATTCATCTCAACTTTAGGTTATTTTTACCATGCACGAGCCATTCCAACCCTACCATCTAAACCTAACCTACTTCTAATCACTCTCCTGTCTTTGCATGAACCTTAGACTAGAAAGAATTAGGTCACCCGGTGTAAGGGATTTGTGCTGTTAATTTCAATGAAACTAGTTTTCAATTAACTCAGTTTTATTTCTTTCTGTGCAAAAATTGAAAAGAGTAAATTTAGAGTGATTATAGATAGTTGATTAACGTGGTTAAGATTGATACGTTGTTATTAATCCTACGTCACGATCGAAGCGGGCGATTGATTAGGTTTCGAACACACACAAAATCAGTTAGAATACTCGTACTCAGAAAAAATAAGCTGAATACAGAATCGAAAAAAAGCGCCAAAATATGCTGAAATGAAAACTAAATTTAACAAAAAGAAAAGAAGCCTTCTTTTGCATAATTTTGAAAGAGTGCTAAAAAAACCAAAAATAGGGTGCAACCAAGCTTTATTTCTCTTGAACGCCCACGGCATTAGATGCGCGTTTTCAATCGTTACAGCATCGAGAGATATTGATTGCAATAAGTCAAAGTTTGAGGTATTAGTTAGAAAATATTCACATTTCTAAGTATGAGCGACAAACATCCTATTCTCTTTTAGGGTGCAAAATCGATATTTACATTAATCTTTAGGGAGTACCGAGATGTTAATTCGATTTCTCTAACTATGAGTTACCGACTTTGAATATGGGAACAGACTATTCCCAACACTATGCTAATCAATATCGAGATTTATGCTTGCTTCAGTCGCGCATTGAGTATTCAAGAACTAAACTCGTACAATCAAACTCTAACGACAATCATCGTACAATTATGCAAGGATTTTCGATGGGTGGACCCTCGCTCGAAACATGATGTACATTTAGGCATTAAACTTTGTAGATAACAATAATAACCCTGGTCCACCAATAACAATCCACTTTCTATGCAATTTCAATATTAGTATTTCACCTTTTGAAAAAATTGAATCTTATTTTTAAAATCGAACTATGTCTACTCCCCCAAGCCGGTTGTGGTGGGTAAAGGCCATTTCTGCTTTATTTAAAACATGAAATTGACTCCCTCCTTGGCTTTTTCTTCTAGTCTTTTGTTATCGATTTTGCGACCTCGGTTCGTTGGTAACACTCGTCTCACGACAATTAACAGCATAACGGAAGCAAAACGTAATTCAAAGTTAGCTTTAATTTTATGTCCACATGGTCATTTGTCGGTTACATTAAAGTATGCTAAAATATCATTAGCAGAAATTGCAAATGAGAAAACAAAGTTGGATTTCTTGTCGATGAGATTGATGAATTTTGAATGTGTTTATTTTTCATAAATTAAAGCACAAAATAATTTCTTCTAGTATTGAAATTTAAAGATATTTTCGAATTGGCATCATTTTGTCGTTTCTTGTTGATCGGGGGTTGCATATTCTTCCACAATTTGGTATCTGTGATGTCAAAATATTCAACAAGGCTGCCTAAATTATGTTCGATTTTTTAAGGCAAAGATTTGACAGGCCGTCGGATGAGCATATTTGTAAATGGTAATTGTGGAAGGTAATTGAATTAAAATAGAAGGAAAAAAGCATCGAGTGTGTGCGGGTTTGAGATGCCAAATATACAAATAAATTCTTTGGGAGAATAAATTGAAATTTAATAAATTAATTTAGAGTGGTCGGGTCACGGTCCCCCCATACCCTGCTATTAAAGATCAGTCTAAAATCTTTAATTAAAAATAATGCTTCCAATAATTACGAATTAGGGTTGGACAGCTGGACTACAAGTCGATATAATTAAATGAAAAAAGAGAGAAAATAATCAATAAATAAATAAGAAAATATCAGGAGGGAGGCTAGGTTGGCTTTGTCGCCTTGTCACTTTCTCCATTCTCTGTTCGACCCCAGGAAACCGATGAACCATCTTGAATGGTGGCTCCTGTTTTTTCCACTAGGGCCGTTCCTATAATGTTTCTGTGCAAGTGGATACTCCGACCAATCACAGTTGATGCTTCCACATTTTGAAAAAATGTTATAAATAATAATAATTATTTTAATATATATTCTATTACAGTACACGCCATTAGCGAGAAATAAGATGATTAGTAAGGGAGATTGGGTTCAGTCTTGCTTTGCTGCCAAGCCAAGCAAGCCCCATTAGAGGCTCACCACTTTCATCATTCCAACAGCAAACCGTTCTCTTTCGGCCAAGACGAGAATGGGTCAAAATGATCCGAACATTACATCATAGAGTAAGATTATAATAGAAAGTTGAAGGCGTGCATAGAGACATTATATGTTGGATGTATCCAAAATGGAAGCTTCGTGTTCCCAACCCATTTATGGATTCGACGAAAGTTCTTGTACCCAAAAGTTAAAACAGAACTTCACGTAAATTGGCCTTCTCAATGGTGTGTAGTTGATGATGGAGGAGGATTTCGTAACCTACCGAGTATGGATGACCAAGGCTTGGATAAGTGTGGAAGCAATAGTTTTTCCACCAGAGGAAATGGCTATCGCTACGCCAACAAATAGTACAATGATTTTGATTAAATATATTTACAATCTAACCTATCTTCTGCGCGATTCCAATCAATTTTTCGGCTCATTTTGAACATTTATTTTATTAAAAAAACCCTCAAATTTTGATGATATCGACAAAGATAAATCTTAAACTATATTTGTAAATCCAAAGAAACCTTGAATTTATCGTATGTTCACCAGTTAACTTTGGGATCCGGCAGCTGACATCACGCGCTCTCTAGTGCATTTTCGTATCGATTTGACGAAGGGTCACTTTCCTGTCAATCGTCTGAAGTTGAGATCGTACATTTTTCATCCGTGGGAGTAAATCCGTGAGAATAAAACTAAATCTGGAATGAATTCAAGCTCTGTTTCAGCAACTGAGCTTATTATTTTTAAGATATTACTATCTTCTAGATGAAGCATTTAATTGGCAGTCTATCGAATTCAACTGAAATTTTTGAAAAGCCGTACAATATATTAATTTATGCATGATGATAGAGAATGAAATCATAATACAAAACCAGATGATAGACATACCTTTGCCTCCCATGTAAAATTTAAAGGTATGCAATAAGCTAGCAGACATGGTTCACCATTACCACATATCTACGAGTTAAGATACTCATCTAAGAAAACAAAGTTGAACAGGGTTGTCATTGATATTTCTAATGCCTATATACTCAATCATGAATGAAAAATGAAAGAAATTACCCCAGCTCGCTACTGTCAGAACTGCAAATCCTTCATCAGGAACAATAGCAAATTTCTATAGCAAATTTCATGGCTTGATTCGGGTTGACTCTAAGCTATGAACAGTCCTCTTCATCAACCGATTCAACTTCGTTTACAATCAACACCAAGATTAAAAGCAATTTATTTTGAAGAGTTATAAATGAAAACAAAAAACCAGTGACAATTAAAACAAAATAGAAAAATTCCAGGTTGCTCTGATTTATATCCCAGTACATCTTTAGGGAAAGTAAAGAGCATAGAAAAAGCATTACCAAGATGGAGTCATTCTTGAGTCCATGAGACTTGACAAAATGGAGGAAACCACTCTCTTTAAGGTCCAAACAAGACATTGGAGACACTTTCTCTGTGGCTTCAAGGCTAATTGAGGACACTTAAGCATCACAGACGATATAGCAATAGAAAACTTACAGATGACAATAAAACAAATTTTAAGCGGAAGTAGCAATAAAATTTCACCAAGATACAGATGACGCTTAAGTAATATTACATAAACAAAATGCTCCTAGCGTTGTAAATAAAAGAAAAAATTCAAACAAATAATTCAGTACGAAATTGATTTTCCCAAGAACAAAGTAATTTGTTTGGTTTGATTGAGTTTCACTGTTTGAAAAATACAAATTAGACATTCAAAACCCCTAAGTAATTCAAAATCATACACTTTGCAATCAAACAATTTTCTAGGTGAAACACTAATCAGTTAATTACTTTCTGTCTAATTTTGAAATATTTATAAATTATAATAAGTATTATAGGAAAAAAAAATATGAACATTTAGATTGCAGGGATAACACCAAACAAATCTTATACTAAATTTGTAATCAAAACAAACCATGAACTATCATAGGTTAACCAGGCAACCTTCCTTTCATCAAACTCAGGGGCAGTCGACAACATTTTAAATGCCGATCAACCACATGAAGCCGACATCACCACATACATTTTCCATCCATTTCAAGTGCGATCAATGCCTTCGCTCTCGACTGTTTGTAGTTTAGATCGCCCATTTTCCAGCTCATCTTTTAAACCCATTTTCCATCCATTTCAAGTGCGGTAAGCACACATTAAGCGCAGAAAGCCTCAAAGAGTTATTATTGAGTGATAATTTACAATTTGTTTTGTTAAAAATTAAGTTTAAAGTTTGTTTGCTCCTGAATTTCTAATTCAAGGTATTTAATGATAATGATCTATTCTTATAGTAGTTAGCAAGTAATGGAGAAATCAGAATGCAAAAGAATAAGTAGGTACCATTTTAAATTAAATAATATATTTGATGGGCACAACTAATCTGCAAAATCTCTACTCTTCACACTGAACTTGTATGCTTCCATAATCTCACAGGAGAAAGTGAGCAAAAGTCACCCCAGAGAGACATCACAACTTTCTATCAAACTGGAATACATCCCGGAGAGTAAATCTCAATCTGAAATGAATTCGAGCTCTGTTTCAACAACTGGGTTGAAAAAATGCCAACTCGAATCATGGAAAGCTCCAAAATAATCGTCCAAAACTGTTTCCACTCCAATCTCCTTCTTGAATTTCCTTGTTGCCAAGATATACTTTGCAGACTCCATAATATTTGAAGACTTAAACTCCGAAAAATGGCGTTCATATGCATCGAAGCTATTCCCAAACAATATGACATGGTTGAGAAGCTCAATCTTCCAATTCGCTTGCAAAAGATTATCGTACAACTCTGCCACACAATGGGGCATAAAGAACATCGTTGGCTTATAAGCACATCGCCTTCCAAGCTCATTTTTTGTCAAAACAGAAACATGGAGTGTCTCCAAGACTCGGCATTCGGTTGCAGAAAGGATTGGATCGAATAACTCTATCCTATCAATCCAGCTGAATTTTTGTTTCATCAAAATAGCGAGGCTGAGCTGCAGACGAGGATCCGAGAAAGATTCGATACTGCCGATACCATATATGACCATTTGTAGCTTCTCCTCTGCTCCAATTGCCCGCTTTACCGAATCCCCAATGACAGATGACTCCATTTGGGCTATAAAAGTACTGTAAAAAGGAGACGCTTTGACTTTCTTGATGGAGAAGAGCATCTTTTTCATCAAGTTTGACTCTCTACGATTGTCAATGATTGAATCGGTCGGAGTCCATAACTCGCACCCTTGAGAGATGATCTCAGGCAATTTCTTTTTTTTCTTACCCTTACGGTAGGAAACAATTGTCCATTCTTCCCCAAGAGGATGGTTTTCAACTATAAGAGATTTGGCAGAAGCAGACATCGACGCAATACCTAAATTTCCTTCTTTCCTTCAAACTAAGAAAAAAGCTGGAACAAATGAAATATAAAGCGATTGTAATTGGAGCTTTCAATGATGTACTACTATTTTATTGCTATCAATTTCTTTTGGGTAAATAGACGGATTAAACACCATCAAATTCACGCAAAAATACAAAAGGGTTATAGTTAGTTGCAGCGTAATTATGAAAAATTGGAGTTACAGGTAAACTCGATTCGAGAATAGAAAATGGATAGGGAAGAGTATGAAAGAGCATCATAAGAGAAATCAAGGTCAAGGTTCAATTTCGAATAGGGCTCACCTCTGCTCTAAGCCAACAGTTTAACTCGGAACTTCTGCCCCCCACTCTTGATGTCTTCTTGTGTATCCGTCGCGGAGAAGCTGGTGGCGGTCGCGGTCACAACCGAGAATCGTGAATTCGTAGCCCAAGCAGAAAAGTGGTATGCATCAACCGGGGTTTTGGGGTCGGGCTTGCGGGTTCAGCAAAAATAAAAACCCGACCCAAAAGCTGCAGGTAAGGGCTGAGACTGTGAGTCGAGCTTGGGTTGCCCATCCTTAGCAACACGAGACAGGGAAGTCCGACGCACTACACAAAGAAAACACTTGTGATAGCCACCCGAGAAATATTATTCAATCAACGGTCGCAGATGACTAGGCCTAGAACATGGTAGACCACAAATGAACCCAAAACGATAGACCCAACCGAGACATTTTTGCATAAAATTCTTTGCGGTAGTTCAGTCCAGGATGCGTGGTAGACCAGATAAATTTCAACAGATGACACCCTGCTTCATAACGAGCCGTAGCAAATCCACTGCCAACTGATCGACACTTTTCTAAAGCTAACAATGCTAATGAGTTGCAATCACATCTTTGTATGAACTCGGATAAATGTCACGATGCATAAGCTTTAAAGCCTGATAATTATTTGAGGGTAACAAATAAAACGAGAAGTCTCCTAAGAATAAGACATTTCTCCCATCCAAACCAATAAATAGATCAGCTAGCTCTACCCTTCATGTACAGATATAAACTTTCCATTCAAAAACAAATTCGTTTCATACACAGTACAATTTTCTTCAACATCTTTAAACAAAATTCATTTGCTTTTGTAGTCTCTCAAATCCGCCAACCCAACCAATAGTTATAACATCCTGCTCAGCAAAATACACAACTATAGACTCTGCTAGAGTCCTCTTAAAATACACAATGATGTACCGATATTTTGCAATTCAACATTAAGATGGTATCCATTTGTGTTGCAAGCGAAGATTGAACAACGTATGCAAGGAAACAAAATGTCTAGAGAGATGAGAAATAGCACCAACAAAGCAATTCACCACGATCAGATGTCTGGATCTTCTGTAGATTTGTGATTGGCAGCTGCAATGGCAGAGGATTGATCAATTTCTTTTCTTGATGCTTCCCAAAGTTGTTGTTCTATTCCCAGCTTTCTAAGCTCCAATAAGCCTCGTTCAACTGCCATAACATGAAATAAGAGACAAAAGGTGAGTCTTATAAACATAGTGATCATAGTAAAAGAGATTAATAACAACCTTTTTATCCGCATAATTATATACTTTTTAACTTAAGCTTCTAAAGGTTGACCTATGACTTCTTTCGACCTCTCTTCCAAAGTCTTTTATTAGCCTTCTTAAGGCCCGGGGCTCGATTTCACAACAGTACGAAGAGAGCTTTTATCAAATGAGAGAATTGGATAGTTAACTTGTAGTTGGTGGAAGATCGCATCGTATTAGAAGACGAGAAAAGGTAGAAAATTTCGAATTGCTATGAAAATGAGAGAGGTGGACCAGAAAGCAATAATCTTAATGATTACAAAAGGGTAATTTCGGTCTACATTACAAAAGCATATTGTAAATATCTTAATTAACATCTTAACTATCTTAATCATAAAAGGAAAAGGTTAAGTAATAGGCAAGAGAAAATTAAATTAATAATATCTATGTTCAGTACGATTAAACATTATCTTCTCATTAAGCGTCCCTACTAATCGCTAACCTATTGGTGACATGAATGTGGAAAGCAATAATCTAACTAGCCAATCAGAAAAATGAACATGGACTCATAAATAGAAGCCATGTCAATGCCGGGGAACCAAAGTTGGTCATAACATCTGATCTGGCTTATTCCCAGGCAAAAGGGTTGATGGTCTAAAACATCCATAGTTTCTTTAATTACGAAAAAAGTACCAACCAAATATAAGTAAAAACTGTTATAGATGAAAAATCCAGCAAAAAAACTAGTATGCTAGTTTCGGAAAATCACAAACTAAGGAAAAAATAGATCATAAAATTTGAAGGGCAGTTTAGAAATTAAAAAACCTAACATCTTCCCAAAAGATCAATAGCAGACTCTTCTTCATAATTCTATAGCATTTTGTTAAGTTGAAAGGATCTAATAAATCTTGCATTTCATTCCATATGAAGTATCTTATCAAACTAGCGTCTCTAACAAGAGAGTCATGGTTCTGTTATGTTCATATCTTGACAGAATTGGAAGAAACTGTTATTCATTGATATTCATTGCATACGATTTAAGAATTCAAGAGCTTCATATCGCCTCCTACTCACATTCAACGTGCCTCCTCCCGACCTTACGTCCTTATATTTTTTCTTTAGAACTTGTTGTTCTAATTTATTCAGCTATCACTAACAACATATTTAACTTCCACAACTATACTTACAACCACGTTATAAATCTATAACTCTTTCCTCTTGGATCTCCCAACGTGAGTCACTATTAGAGGAGGCCTATATTACTTCTGGCACATGAAAGAATTTGGTCCTTAAGGTTAAATGATGAATCATATCATATTCTTCCCACATTGTCTCAATAGGCTGCAAATGCTTTCATTTAGTCCAAACTGTTAACCTTCATACTATCACCACATTGCTTTTGCACATGCCTAAGAGCTCAAGTTCCATCACATCTCTGTCTTCATCTGCTAATGATTCTGCCAGATCAGTCACACTGCTTAATTCCCCTACAAATCGTTTCAGCAATCAGATGTGAAAACCAAAGGTATTTTAGAATTTTCTTGCATCTCGAATTTATGAGCAACCATTCACTTTTGTATGACCATGAAAGGGCAATAAAATATTAGGGCCAGCTTTACATTTAATAATGATTTCTGACGATAAGACTATATCTTCAAACACATGAAATCATCAACATTGAACTCCACAAATCGTTGCTTTTCATTAGCCGGTGTTTGTATCTGATCCTGAGCTGCTTCTAAAAGGAACTTTAATACTTTCAAGATTCTATCTCGCTCCTCTAATTCAATATCCACATTGACCACCCTCGATTTGCTTAGAAAATCAAACTGTAACAATCTAGGAGGGTTCTCTCTCATAGACCACTTCAAATGGAGGCCTTTGAAGGCCCAAATTAAACATGTATACAAAAAATCAGCCCATGGTAGCCACTCATGTCATATTTTTTGTTTGTCCCCAGAAAAACATTGCAAGTACAATCAATCAACCTATTAACTATCTTTGTTTGCCGATAATACACTGAATTATGTTGCAAAATCGTTCTATGTACTTGAAATAATTCCTTCAAAAACCACTAATAAAAATTTTACCACGGTTCAATAGAATTGTCTTTGGCATACCATGGAATATGAACACTTAAAAAAACAGATGTCAGCATTTGAGTTGTAAACAGCTGTTTTAAGACAAAAAACTGAGCATATTTACTTAAACTGTCAGACAACCACGAACACTGGTATATCCTTCTGATAATGGCAGTTTTTCAAAATCCATGGACACATCTTGCCAAATATCCATCGTAATTGGTAATGGCCGTAACATTGCTATTGTTGCCAGATCATCATATTTATTCTGCTGCCGAGTCATACATTCAACATACAACATGATAAGCCCTTCTCCCGACCTTTCCTTCCCTCCTTATATTATTTCTTTACAAATACTTATTATTCTAACTTCATTGAGTATTGCCAATCAACTATTCAACTTCCACAACTACCCTTAAAGCCACCTTATAACTATCTATAACTTTTTTCTGCTATAATCTCCTAGCGTAAGTCACTCGTAGAGGAGGACTAAGTTTATTTTCTTCTTTGGAAAACACTTTAGGACTAAGTTTATGCTATGTACATGAACCACGCTATGGGATGTGATTTCAATTTGGGACCCTTTTGGTAATGACCCATGGAAAGAGAAAAACATTGATCAAATTACAAATTGAACCCAGTTTGTACTTGCCTTTTCCCTCCCTTTTTCGAACGCCAACTCCAACAGTCATTCTCTTTTTTTAAAGGTTTGCGAGATTAAGTTGTTGTGTATATTACATACATATAGCACTTGGTAGGAAGTTAAATATGAATTGAAACCACAACTTAGCTTAATGTAGCCTTTCCTTTGCTGGTTGTATCTAGTTTGTGCTTGCCTTACTCTCCCTATTTTGAACACCCACACCAACTGCCAATCTATTCTTTTCTAGGGTTTGTGAGATTAAGTTGTATACATTCCATACTTATAGCACTTTATAGACAGTTAAATATGAATAGAAATCATGGCTCAACTCAGCCCTCCTTGTGGTGAAAATACTGCCTCAAGACTCAAGTATCTTTCGGTAAGTAACATCTTAAACCCTCGAGAGTTTTCCTGGTTTTTGCATCATTTAGCTAAGAGGATTGCAAAGCCATTTTGCAGTCACCCGCCACACTTCAGTAGTAGTAGTCTTAAGGGAGATGTTTGTATTCCACATTGTCTTCTCCATCGTGTTCTCCATCTGGTACTCCAACCCACACATTCTCGGCCATCTTTCCACTCAGCGCAACTTCAGGCCGGAAAAACCTTTCCCGTTCCATTTCTTGATTTTGTCGTGCCTTTAGCCCTCTTCTCCAAAAATCTTCCCTCCAAATTTTTATCAGCTATTCCTTCCTCAACTTTCATAATAGCTGTTTTACATGCCCAAAAGACACCCTCAAAACGCTCTTTGACCCTTTTCCTTTTCGGCTAACATTTTTGAAGCAACCAACCCTCTCATTCCAGGCATCCGCAGCACACCATTTTTGGAGAGTCACTCAAATCTGTCAACAAGGGTCCCTTGGAATTCAACCTTCAAATCATTCTGCATCCAGAGTTATCAACCTTACAAAACTGACCCTAAATTTGTTTTACCCATCGACAGTGCCACTCTTTTCACTGGAGTAAAAAAAAAAATAATTTCAAGTCGAATAGACTAATCCGCTAGCCATAAAACCCCATTTTGTGGCAAGTGAAAATGACTAGAAATATAGCTCTCTCCTCCACAACCCTCAAAAAACAGACAAATTTCAAAGCCTCACATGACCATCAACGATAATTCTTCTTTTCTCTCTCACCTTTTCTAATCATCCACCAATGTCCCTTTAACAGACTGCACTACTGTGCTCCTAACAAGCTTTACCTTCAAGGATTGCTACATGCTAATTAAATTACCAATGTGTCCCATAAAAGTTATGTTCTAAGTCATCCCAAATACCCATTCTTCTTTCTAATTTTACTCCCTTTAACACCCATGTTTTTAGCATTATTATATTATGGACACTAACGACAACTATAACAACAGCAACTATAACAAATCAAGCTTACCATCCACGGCATCATGTGAAGTTGGGGACTGTCCACTGCGACTAATCCAAAACTGAAGCCGATCATTTGCAATGTCCTCTTCCACACCATGCACCTTAGCTCTTCTCCAGAAGTATGTCAGCCAAGCCTGCATATTTCTTGACCTTTAGGTAAATTTAAAGCAGTACATTTAAAGGCATGCTTATCTCCAGTAGTGCCATTGAGGAGTCGAACTTGTTAAATAGGGAGACTCTACAGGACAAGTTATTCAAATTTGGCAGTATATGACAAGGTTCAGCAACACAAACCGATAAGAAAAATGTTCGTATAAGCTAAATAAATTTCTTCTTAAAAGACAAATCTGCCTTGTGAAAAAGGTCATGCCGACTAAAATCATTTCTAGTAATAATTCATAGGATGCATTCAATATTAAGCATTATAATACCAGAATATTTCATATGCACAGAGAGCAAGAGAGAAACTAACCTCTTTAAAAAGGACGTCTTCTACCTCCGCCTCACTTAGCTCTGCAAGGAACAACTGCAGTTTAGTCACCAAAAGACATTCGCTTTTAAAGCCAATTCAGAATTGATATGCAACAATAATTTGTGTATTTCATGTTCTTCTGCAATATGCTGAAGGTTCCATTGTTAATTTTTATTTTCTCATTCTGCAGTTTACAGACCAGTAAAGAATAAAAGATTTTTATTACCACAGGCATTAAAATGAGAAAAACAGCCATGGCTGACAACAGATTAAAAATATTCAGTCTTTTTAAGTGCCTTAAAAACAACAACTGAACAAAGCGTTATTAATAATAATTTTATGCTTAGTGACCCAAATATTTTCACCCTTACAAAAACATTTAAATAGACTAGAATCAAGAATTATTGAACTCTTACCAAAAGCATCCACAGACTTAGAATCGCTAGACGTTTTTGATTCTGCAGAAGGAAAATGTATAGGTCAAGGTTGATGCTTAATGCAATTTATAATTTAATTTTTAGACGTTTACATTGTCTTATCTTTTTTCTTGAAACAACTACAACATATGTCATATCTGAGGTTGAACATTGACAAAAAGCTTTCATGTGGCACATTTGTAATTTAAGAAAGAGATGATATTTAGTTTTAATTATGAAATAAATTAAAATTAAGATTGTTAGTGAACAGTTAACATAGATCATACAACTCAATAATCTGCAAAAAGAAAACATGCGCTTG
The DNA here is from genome assembly GCA_003255005.1 of Begonia fuchsioides. Classification (NCBI taxonomy): domain Eukaryota; kingdom Viridiplantae; phylum Streptophyta; class Magnoliopsida; order Cucurbitales; family Begoniaceae; genus Begonia; species Begonia fuchsioides. The sequence continues at coordinate 96,763 of QAOC01014633.1, forward strand.
AAAAGCTACCAAAATGTAAAACAAATATTGAAAAATAGTTAGTAGTAAGATACCAAAAGTGGGTTGTCGACTGGATCTTGGCCATCTTGGTTGTTCCAAAGCAAGCATAACCGTGTTTTCAACCTTCAAATATATGATGAAAATTTATGAGATGTGGAAAACAAATACATCACAAAGAGAAGGCCTACATGAGGGAAGAACGAAATGCATAAGCAATCATAAATGGAAAAATGAGTATCATGTGGCATCTTGACATAGGTTTGAAGATTGATTCTTTAACAAGACAAAAAATAAACCTTTAAGGAAGCCAATTCTCTCAAACCCATTTCAACTGAAAGCATACTCTCAATATTTCCTTCCCCGCTGAAATCATTTAAATCGCATATGACTTTGCTCCTATCAAGATCATTATTACCACCTGATCCGCAGATGTCAAAGAAATTATCGTTAGTTGAAAGATAATGATGCACAAAAAAAGTAGACCTCAAAAGGTAGTGAATCAAAAGTTCAAACAACCTTTATTCCAAGATTCCTCCTTAGCTTTGTGTCCAGCAGATGTGACCATTTCAAAAGGGATAGGTGCCAGCGAAGACCAGTGCTCATATTTCAGAATTGCCAAATCAGCATATACGCCTACAGTGCACCAAATCTTTAAAAAGATTGTCTACATCAAAGTTATGAAACTACCATATTTGATTAATTTTTCTAATACTGCTAGGTTTAAGAAGGGTAGTAAATGAAAGAGATAAAACCTGTCAAAGCACAACATCAAATTTATGATCGACATTCATTTAATTATTTTTTAAAAAATCAACAGAGAAACAATAATCTGGACTGTCAGCACAACAAATTTTAGCAAGGACAAGTATATTACCATGCTGCATAGCCAAACCCCAGTAACGAGCAAGCCAACATCTTTTCAAGACAACCTCCTCCTAGAAGCAATGAATCACACTGGTTAGAACATGGACTATCTAACACACACAAACAGACATATATATCACACTCAATGTACCAACCATATCTTCTTGCGTTAAAATCATTCTCTGTGTCAGTCTCCGAAGAGCCTTTGCTTCTGATTCTGCTTCTAGTAGCTGTTCCCCAGCAAATGAAGCCTCATTTTTTAAGTTCTAAATTTAAGAAAAGCAATACCTAAAGTTAAAAATAATGCATCATAGCCAAAAAAAGGGAAGAAAGAGATTTATAACACTTCACCTGTAGTTCTGAACGAAGGGCTGCAATATCTTCATCTCGTCCGTCCTTGTTTTGTTTGGCAGCCTTGAGTGCAGCCTGTGGCAATTCATTAAATTCTGAAGTCACACAGATACCACAAACCCAAAGTTGAAAAATCCCAGAATTATGATGAAAATGAAAAAAAGTGAATGATTCAGAGGACATCGCTTTTGCATATGACAAACCCATGAAAAATCATTAACACATGATGAGGAATTTGTTAAATGCACAATAATAACCCCGACTTACTTCTCTTTGACGCAATGCAGCTTCTTTCCTGCAAGTATACACGTAAAAACATAAGAACTAATTGCAAGTAAAAGTATATAAAGATTAAGTTATTGCATGCATAAAAATATATTATTAAACTTGCCTGCTTAACAATTTTGCTTCCAAGGATACTCCTTCTCCAAGATTGGCAACCTATGAAAGTATGGAAAAAGGATAGTTAGGTAATCAGTAGTGCAAGGATTCATCAATAAAAGCTTAAAATAGGTATTCAGTACTGCTATGATCAGTATAGATATTTTTAGTAATAAATATTATGTCTAAAACAAGACAATGCAATAAAGGCTAAACAACAATGGCGTCAACCATGAGAACTACTAAAGCCAGCAAAAAAAACTACCTAAACGAGCAAAAGCTAAATGAAGAATCTGAGTCACACGACAAAGAAGAGTTTAAACAATGGTCCATCTTTATGAGCTCATAAATCATCCTAATAGGAGCCCAACAGAGCTACCACACTAATACACTAATTAATAACTAACACAGTAATCAGTACATCAACAACTAGAATTGAAAGATGAAAGAACAAATACCGAAACTAAAACATGTGTTCAAAAGTTATGCCTCTCTCTATGTCCCACCAAGATTAAAAATTACCCATACCTCAAGTTACCCATTTGTGTATATATATATATATATATATATATATATATATATATATATATCAGAAATCACTAATTGGCAGATTAATATCTAAAGCATTGAAATAGTAAGTCAACAACAACAATTGATAGAAGAAAGAACGAATACAGAAAATAAGACGTATTCAAAAATTTTGAGCTCTCTATACATCCCACCAAGATTTTTAATATCATAACTCAAACTACCTATTCCTATTTATAGTTAGCTTCCCATCATTTGGGCCAAATAATAAATTTCTTCAGAAATAAATAAACTTAATAAATTATTTCAACCATAGGATTATCATTCATCTATAATGGTATCGAGACCAAGAAACTGGCCTAGAAGTGAAGAGAGTTATTAAAAAGAATTATCTAAGTTAATAAATTATTTTCAACACACAAACTTCAAACTTTTGAGAGTAACTTATTACAAACTACTATGTTATATATATGTCGTTCCCCCTCAGTTGCTCTTCTTTAGCTACAAGAGGGTGCCTTTATCTCTTTTCATAACCTAAAACATTTTTAATAGATAAGCTTACCGTGACAAAACTAACTCTGTACTAAATAAAAGATAAAGTAGAGCAACGGATTAGGAGGTAACAGTGACCTGCAATTCTAGCATTTTTGCTCTGGCCTCTGCTTCTTCACGTCTATCTTCTGCAAGTCTAAGCTGTACAACATCAAGAAGAATTTAAAAATCACAGATAATTTGTTATGTCACTTTATTTTAGTTGTTTAGTGAGAATATCAGACCTTTTCAAGTATACTTTCATTTTCTTCTTGTAGCATATCAAGCTGCAAATAGATTGACAAAGTGAGCTTTATAATTTGTAACTAGAAGCATAGCAAAACCCATTGAACTTCCTAAGACATACTTCATCACGAATGGCAGAAGCTTCACGCTGATCTCCTGAATCTTTTACATTCAGCTGTCCAGGCTCTGGTGCAAACCTGTTTAAACATTGCCAGATTTCGAAATTGTGATCACACAATCTACGGATTTAAAAACAAAAAAAGACAGGTAATACAAGAGATCATAAATTTCCTTGCCTTTTATCCCTGCTTCTATTAGTATGAGTCTCTATTGGAGGTATTATAATTGGAGTTTTAACCAAGGTTTTGGCTGGTGGAATGACTGTGGCAGATCGAGTGGGCATTGATGTTCTACCTGTTGACGTGGATCGAACCGGAGGAATGTGCTCCTCAAAGTTTCGACCTAACTAATGAAAATACCAATACTCAGTAAGAGTTGCTTAAAAGGACTAGGCTGAAAAACGATTACCTGTCTCTAGAAATGCGAGTAGTCCATGCATATAAAACCCAGCATATTGATTGAAGTTGAAGTACATTTCAAAATCTCCAAATCCAATTTTAACTAGGTTCTCCCAGCACAAAAGAAAGATTTATTCATGAAGGATTCATAAGCACGAAAAAAATTGAAATTCATCAAATTCAACTAGAGATCTCCCAACTGAAAAAAAAAAAGTTTCGATGGAGCATTCATAAGTACAGAAAATTCAAATATCTAAATCCAACTAGGATGATCCTATATCAGCCAGATGTATTTAGAGACTGAAATCTAATTAAAACTAAACTACAAATATTCAGATACTCATAAAAAAACTCTAGATTCCATTTGATTAAGCATCGAAAAATGTCCAGATGATTCAAAGATGACTTCGAGGAATTAGATCGAAATGAAAAGAGGTTCCAAAATTACCGCAGGAGATGGAGATCTATTCCCCCTGGCAGCGGCCATCGACGTAAAAGAGCTAGGAGCAACATTTTTAGCATAGCTAGAATACGATGAGAGACCAGTGGGTGGAGGAGCGCCATAGCGAAAGTCAAGATCATCGTCTTCGTCGTCGTCTTCAGTTGCCTGCGTAGCCATGACCTGAGCCAAGCGCTGAGCAGCCTTTTTAGCGGCAACGTTCTGAGCGCGCTTGATAGTGGAAGACGGAGCCATCCTAGACTGCGGATGCGCCGGTGACGCCACCGGAGAAGACGAACCTGTGCTGCTGGAACCTCCGCTCCACTGCCTGGCGTATACTGGACTTACAGCCCTTCTTCGATCCATATCAACAAGGGCTTGGGCGAAGTAGGAGAACAACGACGATAGACTTTCTCAAGAGAATCGTAGCCGAAAAAGGAGTCAATTATCGATTTCACCGCAACAAACAGTTGAAGAATGTTGGAAGTAGAGGGACGATTGTTGAATTTGGTTGTATATGATGCGCGTTTCGGAAGGGAGAAGCATTCGGGGTGGCTGAAGAGTCATCGAAGTTGATCTGGATTTCGCCGCAAGTCAACGAACAACCATTTCTGCGGCGTCACTGGGAAAAACTGTTTACCACGGTTGAATTCACGTTTTGAATGCCGCTGCAAGTGCGAGGGATCTGACGATAAATCGAGGCCTAGCCACACTACGCTAGGCTGCTCCCAAGTCCCACCTCATTGAACAGTGCTTTAAATCTATATTATAATGTTTATTTAGTAGTAGCTATGATTTTGGACAATACCAATTTCCTGATTTCAGCAGTCATCAAATATTTCATCAATTTCAATATATCTCTGGCACTAGTTAAGGTTTTTCAATTTAAATTTTCTAGATTTTTTAATTAGTGGAATCGATCTTTGTCAAGCGCACTATAGAGATCAAAATCGGGTGAAAAATGACCCAAAGAATCGGAATCATGTCAAATTTCATAATCAAATGGCAGTTAATGTACACATGGGGAGTTTAATGAATAATCAATTTCGCAAGTTGAAATTGTTGGCCAAAATGATAAATGTTGATTTACTCAACAAATGTTAAATATCTAATTTATAAAAAGAGTAAGTATAAGATTATATTATTGGTGTAATTTTTTATTATACGTTTTCAGTAGTTTCAATCGCTGAAGGATTAACTATCCATTAATACAATAATTATAAAAAATAATTATTTATATTTTAATACATTAATTAAATTTTAATTGAAGATAAACTTTATCACCTTAATATAACTATGATTATATAATAAAAATGTAAACTTAGCATTACTTTTTATAAAATTGACAAACTTTTATATATACTAGGTTTTGGTATGTGCAAGGCACGTAAGCATAAACTTTACATATGTTTTAGCATGATTTATGAGACAATTTTCGGACATTAAACATAAAAATAATTCATAAGGTACAAATAATATCACTATGCGAAGAATGCTGCATATTTGAATTTAAAAAGAAATAAGCATATACGGAATAAAAGATATTTTAATGTTTTTATCGATGGTAGACATGTTCTGAGTCCTACATATTTTAAAAAGCTTATTGTTATAATAATAAAAGGTATTGACATCCTTCTAAAAAATGTTGCATTTAATTAAATTTGTTTCAAATTAATTCATTTTTATATCTTTTTCTTTACTGCTCTTACAAGGGATCTCCTATTGGCAAGTCAATAATTCATCGTATTTTTATCTTATTATTATTGTTCTTTAATTTTCAATAGTCACCAATAACGTAACTATTTACCTATGAAGACAATTGTGGTGACTGTATGTTTTAATAATTACTAATAAAATAATTATTCGCTAATGGAAATTATTATGGCGATTTTCAAATTGTACGTAGTGTGTATTCATATTGATGTAAATTAATAATAAATAAAATTTTAAATTGATACCATTTATCAATTACTCGATAATGATTTGTACGTGGTAATAAATATTTATAATTCTACAAATATGAGCATGCCAAAATTTTTTAAAAAAATTTAGTTCATAAAACATATTAATATTAATGACAACTTAACAAATTAATCATATGCATATCTCAATGAGTAACTTTTAATTGCTTGGATAAAAATCAAATACATGAGAATAACTTTGAACCTAACGACCTCAATTTATACATCTTCAAAATTTGGCCATTGATTTCTCAAAGGCCAAATCGATGCAAATGACAATGGTCTCATGAATGTATCAAATTCTTTCGATTACACATCAATGGTCATTTGACTGTTGATGTGTTGCAGCTGGAGAGAGAGAGGGCAGGGGGGAGGGTTGAGCGTGAATGAGGCCGTAAGAGGTCTCTCGAATCTTCGATGGGGAGAGAGAGAGAGAGAGAGAGAGAGAGAGAGAGAGAGAGAGAGAGAGAGGTCTCTCTTCAACGAAGAGAGGAAGGGGCAAACGGCAAAGGCAAAAACCGACAAGGGGCTAGCGGCGGCGATGATACAAAGACTCAACGACGACGATACAAAGACGACGACGATGATCGACGAGAAAGACGATGTCGAGCAATGATTGTTGGCGAAGAATCGACGGCGAGCCCTCGAGCTCGACGGTCGACGCCGAGAGAGGGGGAGAGAGGGGGAGAGAGGCTCTTCTCTCTTCGATTGTCGATGAAGAGTCAACTCAGTCAAGGCTGCCGAGGCAGCGAGGCCCAACTTGTTGCCGACGAGGGGAGAACAACAACAAGATTCATAATCGTCGGATTAGAGAGGAGAAGGCTCGGCTTGGGGGCTCTGGGGCTTGGAATTTTCAAGACTGGCAAACCACCTCGTGAGCCAAGGTTTCTTGCTTGAGCTTTCGAGCCCAAGATTTGGGCTCGAGTTTGACTAGGCTCGGTACTATAGCAATCCTACCGTGGCTTGGATAATGTCGGTTCTAGTTAGTCTCACATAAAGGTAATAAACATGTCTATTTATTTTTGCAGTTATAATTATTAGCAATTACTTTGATTTTAAATGTAATAGTCATAAATTAAATAGTGAAAATTATAAATCTTGAAGGGTGAACATTTTCCTTAAGATGAGGTTAATGAATATTAATTATACTATGATGAAAGATGAGTCAATTATTACTACTGCCGGCACTAAGGAAGATGTTATTCTCAGTGAATGTTAGAAGCAATTTAATCGCCTCAGCATTATATGCATAATGACTAAGATTTCTGGTGTCGTAAAAGATTCAAGTGGTGAGCATAAGAATGTCAAGCAATTGATGAAGTCCATTGATCGACAATTTGACATTTCAGATAAGACACTTGTAAGCACACTAATAATGAAAATTTCATCATTGAGACTCATATCATTAAGATATGTGTGTGAGCACACAATGTAAATGAAGGACATTGCCGCTTAGCTCAAGACACTTGAAGTTGACATACTTGACTTTTTCTTGTGTAGTATATTTTGAACACTGTTTCATAAACATATGATACTTTTAAAATATCTTATAACACATCTAAGGATAGATTGTCTATTAATGAGTTACTGACCATATTTTTTCAAGAAGAAGAGAGACTGGCTATGAAAATGAGTTAAAGTACAATGTGGCAACACAAGGAAAAAGTCAGAAACAAGCCAAAATAAAGAAAAAGATGAATTATCAATCCAAGATGGTGGAATTAAAAAGGAATCCAAGTGTTTTTCTGTAATAAGAAATGATACAAAAAAATTGCTCTGAACGCAAGACTTGGCTAAAGAATAAATTTATGTCAATCTCATTTGTTTGTTTTGAATCTAATATGGTTGATTCTATTTATAACACATGCTGGATTAATTCTAGTTCTATAATTCATATTTTAAATATTTTGCAGAGTATGAGAAATCTAAAAAAATCAGTGAAAAGTGAACAATGCATCTATATAGGGAGCAAGATGAGTTTACTAGTGGAAACTATTGTCACTTCCAATTTGGTTTTTAGTATTAGGTTTGTATTAAAGTTGTTTTTTTTTATATATTTCTATTTTTTCTAGGAATTGAATTTCAGTATCGAGACTTGTACCGTTGAAATATTCCTTTAACTTTTATGATGTAAACTTCATTTATTTTACAAATCTAATATTGTTGGGAATGTTATATTGTCTAATGGTCTTTTCTCTCTTTACCTACGAAGTGATGCTACTCATAATGCAATGCATGTTTATACTGGTAATAAAAAAAATATTTCGAATGAAGATTCTTCTAACTTATGACACCAGAGATTATGACATATCTCCATAGAGAGAGTCAAAAGATTAATAAATGATATAGTATTTGCTGCTTTGTATTTTATTGATTTTAACACTTGTGTACATTACATTAAGGATAAACAGGTCAATACACTATGTGTGGCTCTCTGGACCAATATGACATAGTTAAAAGAAGAAAGTAAATATTATTGGACATTGTGAGGAGTATGCATAGCAATTCTAAATTTCTAACTTTCTTGTGGGCTGAGACTCTCAAGATGGTTGTGTATATATTGAATTGGCTTCCAACTAAGGTTGTTTCGAAAATGCCATTTGGGTTATTTAAAGGTAAGAAACCGAGTTTACGACAACACTTTGTCGTGTACATCACATCTTCATAAGGACATTGCATGAAATTGTTACTCTTGAAGTAAATGTCAATTTGGGTATTCCATGCTTGAGGTGCTTGCTTTAACCCATAGAGCACCGTTTTCAACTTTAATACTTTCTCATCTTTCCAGGTTTCATGTATCCCAGTAGTTGCTATACATAAACTTCCTCTTCTAGGACTCTATTTAGAAATGACTTTTTTACGTCCATTTGATAAATTGGCAACTCGAGCTGTGCAACTTCACATAAAAGACGTCGAATGGTTTAAATTTTTGCAATTGGAGCAAAAACTTCATCATAATTGATTCTCGTCTTTTGCCTATAATCTTTTACAGCTAGGCACATCTTGTACCTTTCAATCTTGTCTTAGACATTTACCTTCTTTTTGTTAACTCATTTCACACCTATGAGTTTATGTCCTTCTAGCAATTCCAACAAATCCCAAGTTTCATTTCTCTCAATTGATTGTATCTTTTCATCCTTGCGCCTTTCCACTTCTTGGCTTTTTTCTTCATCATGTTCTTGAGAATGGACTACTGGTACATCACTCAATGACTTTCTTTGTGTTGTTTCCTTTTGATTCTTCTAATCTTACGTACTTTCTTCATTCACATGTATATCTTAGCTCACAATCACCTTTTTTTTCAATTGAATCAAGCAATTTGAAAGTCTTCATGTTCTTGACATAACCAATTAACACATATTTCTTACTCTTTTCATTGAGCTTGGTTCTTCTTTGATTTAGTACATGCATGTAGGTCACTCTACCAAATACTTTAAAGTGTGATGCGGTTGGTTCATAACTGCTCCAGACTACTTGTGGTATTTGATTAGTCAATTTGGCTTATGCATTTCAATTTTGTTGCACATATACAACGCATTGCACCGCCTCTGCTGCCAATTCCTTTGACATATTTTTGCTCTTTAACATTGATCGAATTATATCAAGGATCATTCCATTTTTCCTTTGGTGATGCCATTTTGTTGAGGTGAATATGGTATTGTCAATTATCTTTTGATATCTTGTTCCTCACAATAATCTTTTGAAGGCGATTGACATGTACTCTCCGCCTCTATCTGATCGTAAAACATTGATGTGAAGATTAGTTGTCTTTTCCCCTATCGCCTTGAATTTTTTGAACGCCTCAAATGCTTTGGAGTTTTCCTTAAAAAATCCAAGTTTTTCTTGTATAACTTGTCAATGAAAGTAAGAAAATACTTCTTCTTACTAAAATACTTCAGAGTAGTTGAGGCACATTTGTCGGGTGTACCAACTCGAGAGGTCTCTTTGCATGATATTCTGGTTTCTTTTTAAGATGTTTCCTTACACAACATTCATAAAACTTCTTGGTAAAGTTGATGTTGGGTAGCCCATGTACAATTTTCTTTGTTGCTAACTCTTTAAGTCCACCATAATTTAAATGTCTAATATCGTAAATGTCTTAGCTTGTTTTTTCCTACATGTTGACTCGCAAACACCTCTCTTGTATATTTTTTAAGTTGAGTCTGAACATCTGATTTTTTGTCATCTATACATGCCCGAGCAACTAACCATTTTTATCCTTCAAGTGCAATATCCGATCTTTCCTGAAAATCAAACATTCTTTCTCTGATAATTATCTCATACTTAGAATATTACTTTTCAAGTCCAGAACATATAGTAGACATCATCTATAGTACCTTTTTTTTCTATCTTTTATGAAAAACATATTTTTCTTCAGCTTTGACTTGGAACTTTGATCCATCTCCAAAAGACACGTGTTCTTCTTCTCTCTTGCATATTGACAAAGAGATATTTGTGTCTACACATATGATTGTTAGCGCTGATGTCGAGGTACCACACAATATCACTATTTAAAGTGGTGCCTTCATGGGCTATCATGAGAATACCATTATCTTTGTTCTCATCTTTTGTGACTAGATTCACGTTTTCTTCTACCTTCTTATTGGAGTAGCTATCATTTTCATAATGTCAATATGTAGCGCACTTGTAACATTCAACATTTAGAAGATTTGATCGACTGCCTTGTCCACACCAATTTTGTTTGCTCATTTCTTCTCTCTCTTCATTTTTATTTACACGACCTCTATCGTGATCGGAACCGTAACCGCCACAACCACGCCCTCTTTCTCGGTTGTGTTGTGCATATAATGTTTTATTCTCCTTAACGGTCATCTTTGTTTGTAAGGCCTCCTCCAAGACCTCTTCTTTACTTTTTTTCTTCTGTTGTTCACACACTTCAAGAGAGCTTGTGAGTTCATCGACAGATATTTCTTCCAAATTCTTTGACTCTTCATTGCCATACAATATTTTCAAAATCATTTGTCAATGATCAGAGAATTTTCTCCACAACTCTTGCATTTGTTAGTGTTTCTCCATTTCGTTTAAGTTGATTCACTACCGTTGATACACAAGTAATGTAGCTATATACATCTTCTTAATCTTTCATCTTTATGACCTCAAACTCGTCTCGTTAAGTTAAAAGATGCACTTCTTTAGCTCAATTGGCATCTTTGAACGACTTTTGCAAAGTGTCTCATGCTTCCTTGAAAGTCGATACACTATCAATATACTCAACCTGAATCATCTATCGCTTTGGATAAGAGATAGATAGCAATTTTTGCATAACTCTTCTCTTTTCCTTGAATATGTTTCTCTTTCTTAGTTAGAAAATACCAATTATTGTTGCTCACGATTCAGAGAAAGAAATCGCCCATATCGGTCCTGTTTTCAAAGCCTTGAAATCATCGTCCTCTTGAAGGTGAAGTGTTAGACGTTGAGAAGTAAATATTGAAGGCTCCCTCCTCGATTAATGGCTGGATTTTTTTATTTAATAGAAACTTTGCTATGAAAATCTTGCTTATTGTGGGAAACTCGAGTTGGAGTACAACTTTTAGCCAAAAGAAACAATCGAGGAAGACAATCTCTTTCTTAAAGGAAGAAACCATGAATTGTTTGGTAAGGAAAAGTTTTCCTCTTTATTAATACGTGTTTTCTTTTATTTCATTAGAACCATGATATATATTATGGGATTTATCTGTTGAATTTATTGCATCTCTAAATTATGGGGGTATGTAATAATTTAAATGGTTCTATACTCGAAAAGTTCCTCAGTTGGATTGCTTAAGAAGAGCTTTGGAATATATTTTGGAATTGAAGTTTCACAATAAAAATTGTATTTTATTTGGGATAAGGGTGATAAGATGATGATATTGATTGAACTGGATTTATCAAACATGTTATTGGCAATTAATTTGGACGAATTGTATAGCTACCTTGGATGAGCATATGAACATATTTTTGAAGAGCGATTTATAAATTTTGAATTTTTTTATATGGAAGATAGAAGTTGTAGAAATTGAGAAAGAGCACAATATCTGATATATTTTTTTGTTATTGGAAATAATTGTTAGGTTTCAGAATTAAAAAATCTTTGAAAACCGTTGTCGAGGCTTGTGAGAGGTCATTGTGGAAATGTAAGAATTTCATATATCCATTTGAGTTTGAGATTAATTTTATATTTTGCAAGAAATGACCCTAAAATTTGTTTGTTAAATATTTTGTTGAAATATAAATTTAAGCATGCTTATTTTACAAAATTGTGAAACATGTAATACGAGAGCCAATAAACCGTGACCTTGGATTTCAAATCCCTAAACTTAATCAAGATATTGGTTGCGACCGTCAAATGTCGATTGTTGCTTTAGTTGTGATATGTGATACATGCCTAATTCATTTTTTTTGTTTTTTTTGTTGAATATTAAATAAAAAGTTACACCTCAATTGGAGTAAGCCGACTCATCCAAAACGATACATTTTTTTCAAAAACTTTGATGGGCAATATTTTCAGTTACCTGATCAAAATTAGAATCGAGAAATTCCTTAGATTATTGATTCGAGGGTTCTATATTAAAGTCTTCAACTATACAATTTGGGTTTAGGTGAAAAATAGTTGGATGATTTATTCTATTTGAGCCGGGTCTTTCCTGTTCTGTCTCGAGTATCTTTTGGGGCATGGCATAATTTTTTGTATCATAACTCAAAGTTTTGAACTTAGAATAAAAGCCATCAAAGATAAATAGCATAAGACACGAGCTATTTCAATGTTTTGTTTGCAAATGTTTTACAAAAGATTGATTGGATCAAATATGTTTAAAAAGAACACTTACCATACTTGTGGTTTTGAGCGATTGGAAATTTTATGTGAACATTCCTAGATTGTAAAGAGTTGAAACATGAGTCTAGAAACTCTTGTAGGTTTGTGTGAGAGCTTGTATGGTTTGCAATCCAAAAGTATTGACAACTTATGTTCTTATGATTGGAGGTCGTTGTTAAGTCTTGAAAAAGACTTAATTATGTCCATCAAAGTTATGAAAATTGTTAAGCCTTAAGTGATAAATTGAGGGATTTTATGCTGGAAGCTGTATTTGGTGCTGCAGCTCATGCTATAGCACAGAATCAGCAGACAACAATGAAATTATGTTAATTTCGGTAATTCCTAGAATATTTTTATCTGCCCAATTGGTTACCTATTTTGCAGGAATTATGTTAGATAAAAATGGAAAGCAATGAAGTGAAAAGAGATAAGATCAGAGAGATTTAAATGACAAAATTGGCTGATTGGAGAGACAAGAAAATCTCCACAAATCAAGGGATTCCGAATTCAGTTTTGGAAAGAGAAGATAGCTGCCACAATTTTAAATAGAGGAGCATGATTCAAATCAGGACAGACGAGGAGAGGGAGATAGACGAAATACAGAAGAAACGCAGCGGCGTCGTTCTACAAACAGAACGGAGAAACCGGAGCCAATTCAAGAACTCGCGGAACGCCACTGGAGTTTTGAAGAAAGCAACGGTGAATCTGTTTATCTTTTATTAGGCGCTGCAATTATGATTTGTGAACATTTATCTTGTGTTCTTTCTATTTTCAGCATGAACTAAATTTATCTTGGTTAGATTTTGGAAGTATCTTGTTTTATGAACTCTCGATTTGTATTTATTTTGTAATTTGAATAATTCAACTAGGTTTTTATTCCTATCGTGTATAAGCTGGATGCCACATTTATAACGTATTTAATGATTTCTAACACGCCATTAGAAAATCATCTAGAAAGTAGTTGAATTGCTTGAGTTGTTAAATTAGTTTGTTTGCAATTTAACTAAACGTTTTTAATTTTTTAAAACGTTAGCTCAAGGGGAAACTAATAAGATCGGTTCTGAAAGTCTTCAATTCTCAATGTCTTTGCCATAAGATTGGAAGAAGTTGAGAAAATGAGTCAATCGGTAGGCGACGCCAGCCATCGATTTCATAGATATCTTTTCCGTCAAACGTGCTGTAGTCTGTGCTGTAGCACAGACATACAGCCGAGAGTGAATAAACAGGAGAAACCGAAATCTAACCTTCTTTATCGCTGAATCTCTTTCGTTTATCAGATCTGCCTATTTCTTTTAATTTGTTTATATTTTCCTTTTATTTTACTTTTAACAAAAGAAATCATCAAAACCATTTTTATCTATTTATATAACTATTTTACATTGCATATTCGGAAAATATTAGATTTCATTATCCTCGTGGGATCGATAATCTTTTATATTACTTGACTGTGCACTTGCGGTTTTTAACGACACATTCGCACCCAACAAGTTTTTGGCGCCGTTGCCGGGGATAACGGAATTTAAATTTTCTGAATTTTTGTGAAATAGTTCTTAAAAAAAAAAAAAAAAAAAAGAGAAATATATATTGCGGAACAGTTTTCTATTTTCTGTTTCAGGATGTAGTTCATGCAAAGCAATGGAAATTTGGAAAGATAAAACTCTGGTATAGCACACGCGAAAATGAATACAGTAAGTTGTGAAGTGAAGCCGATAATGTTTCAGATGCTGCAGCACATGGGTCAGTTCAGCGGCACAGCATCAGAAGACCCGAACTCTCATATTAGAGATTTTATTCAGCTCTGTCATACATTTGAAGATGCTGCAGCACAGAGAGAAATCCTTAAAATGAAGTTGTTCCCATATTCATTGACTGATAGAGCAAGATTATGGTTAAATTCATTGCCGGCAAACTCGATAAACTCATGGGAAGATTTAGCCAGAAAATTTTTAATCAAATACTTCCCGCCGGCGAAGAATGCTAAAATGCGAGAAGAAATTATGAATTTCAGTCAACAGCACAGTGAGTCATTGTATGAAGCATGAGAGAGATTCAAGGATTTATTAAGACAATGTCCGAATCTTGGCGTATCACTGTGGGCACAAATGGAGACATTCTATTTTGGATTGAGTGGTCAATCGCAAGCAATATTGGATGCTTCGGCGAGTGGGGCGTTCTTGTCTAAAACATATACGGAGGCATACCAACTCTTGGAAAACATGGCTTCAAACAACTATCAATGGTCGACGGAAACAACATCACCACCTCAAAGAGCAGAAGGAGTGTTGGATGTCGATCCAATGACAGCACTGAACACACAAATGAGAATTCTCACTGACACATTAAATAATTTCAGTCTGCCACAGACGATGCCACAGACTGTGCCACAGGCGATGCCACAACATCAAGTAATGAACTTGTCTTGTGTACTTTGCGGAGAAGGACATTTTTTCAATCAATGTCCTTCGAATTCTATGTCAGCAAACTATGTGGGTTACGATAAAAACAACTCATTTGACCCACCTTGGAAACAGAACCACATTGCCGATAATGAATGGACTCAATAGCCACAAAACTCGAACTTTGGATTTCCAATACACACAACTCACCACATGATGAACTTGTCAAATATTCAGCAAAAGCAACAGCACCAGCCTCAACATGAACAGGTTCTTAGTGTTTCGTGCGCTTTTTGTGGTGAAGGACATAGTTTTGAATATTGCCCATCAAATCCCGAGGCCATGAACTACACAGGTTATATTCAGAACAACAATTCTTACGATCAAAGTTGGCAAATCCCTTATTATCAATGGCAATCACAACAAAATATTTTTGAGTCTGGATTTTTGGAGCATTCACAAGGTTTCTCACAAGCTGCTTTACCTCCACAAAATAATCAATTCAAGTCTGAACAACCACCATCTTTGGAGCAACTTACGCGAGTACCTACAACAAAAAATAATGCTCTTCTTCAGAGTTTGACAACAATGATGGAAGACCAAATTGCTTCACAAAGAATTCTCAAAAATCAGCTTGACCAATTATTTATGGACTGAACAATAGAATTCGTGTAACATCATCCTGTCATACCGAGTTGCCAAGAATAGATGAAGACGAAAATTACACATCGAGTGTGTTACATGAGAAGAGACAAGTGGAGGAAATGATATATTTGAATGAAGAGCCAGAGTATATTTAGATAAAGGCAGTAAAAATTAATGAAGTGGAAGAAAGTATGGAGGAAGAAGAAAAATATGAATATGTTTTCAATGCTGGAGTAATGTTGCAGCATCAGATTACAGCATACCAAGAAAAGCAACTAGATAAATTTCAGAAGATGAAAAATATCTCCACAACTCATGAAAAACAGTCACTATATAAAATCGAGCTGTTGGATTCTTGTGACAACAATTTCATGGAGCCGCTCCCTTCATCGCATGAGAATCATTACATACTGTCTTTTATGAATTATTTTTCCAAAGGAGATGGAACTACAGCTTTTTCAAGCAAGGGTGCTAAGGTGCCGCTAAAAGAAAAACATATTTTTGCTCGATGTGATACACAAAAAACTATTTTGAGCAAGAGACCATTCCGTCGTACACGAGCAAAATATGGAATGAAGCATAAGGTCACTATAGCATACCAATCACAAACAAGCGGTCGACGTTTAAATAGGGAAGCAAAATAATTTCTTTTCTCGTTTTAGTCATTTTAGTATAAATAAATAATGTTGCGACTGATGCCTCAACATCAGAAGCAATATTTGCTTCTATTGCATTTTTTTTAGGTGTCCATCAAACTTCCAAAAGCTCATAAGAATACAAGCTGCTGCTCAATTTGCAAACCTTCAAAGACCTGTTGGGCACATGATGCTGCAGCAAGGGACGCAACACTGTTCGCAGCACTCCAACGAAATTCAAAGAACTCCAAGTTCTAACTATCAGTTTTCCCACCAGTGTTCAGCAGCCTTCCAGTGCCTTATCCAGATGATGAGGCATAACTCTAAATCCCAGGAGAGTATATATTTTTACTAGTATTTTGACTGTCTTTTGCGTGCTTTAATTTTATTTCGTCGACATTGGGGACAATGTCTGATTTAAGTTTGAGGATGGACAGTTCATACTAGTAAAAATAAAGCAAAGAAAAAGAGTCGGTGAAGAGTATGAGATATTTCCAACTTTGTCTAGGATTTTTGAATTTTAGCAATTTAGTTTATCAAAAACCAAATATTCTTTGATCTCCCAAGAAACAGGGTTGGATATCCCGACTATTTCTTTCTCACACAAACCTCCTCAAAAGGTATTAATGTTGAGAGCAAGATATTTACGTCGGGTATGTGTGATTTGGAAACTCTATCTTAGATGATGAGAAGACAAGTGTAAGCGAGAAAATTTAACTTAAGATTAGGCCAACATTAAAGTTCAAGGGCGAAATTTTATTAAAAAAAAAGGAAAAAAAAAAGAAAGAGCAATGACTCTATGAAAAAGTTCTATGTCCCACCAAAACTCAAAAAAAAAATGGGGGACCAAAAAAAGGAAAAAAAAAATGGTGTTCTTTTTGGAGGGAGTATTTGCTGAGTAACTCGGGGGCCGGTACCCATACGTGCTTTCAAGTAAAAAGGCGGTATAACCAAAGAGAAGACACCAATAAAATGCTTCACTTGAAAGTTATTATTGACCTGTTTTATTTTGGATAATCTTTCATATGTTTGAAATTTCTGATTCGAAAGAGAATGTGAAAGAATTTGTGGATGTTGCGATGTTTCTAATTGCTCGATATATTAATTCGTTTGAGGCGGCACACACACACTATTGAAAGGAATTGAAGGATTGAATGACCTGGATTGAGGGAGATTCTAGATGATTTGGTGGTTGATAAAGTTTATTGCTTAAATTTGGAATGATATAGGCAATAGTTGGAAATATGTTATCTTTTTGTTGTCTAGTTTTACTTTGTTTTTTTTTTGCTTTACATTACTCGAAGGCGAGCAATGGATTAAGTTTGTGGATGTTGTTAAGTCTTGAAAAAGACTTAATGATGTCCATCAAAGTTATGAAATTTGTTAAGCCTTAAGTGATAAATTGAGGGATTTTATGCTGGAAGCTGTATTTGGTGCTGCAGCTCATGCTACAGCACAGAATCAGCGGGCCGCAATAAAATTATGTTAATTTCGGTAATTCTGAGAATAATTTTATTTGCCCAATTGGTTACCTATTTTGCAGGGATTATGCTGGATAAAGATAGAAAGCAATGAAGTGAAAAAAGATAAGATCGGAGAGATTTAAATAGCAAAATTGGCGGATTGGAGAGAGAAGAAAATCTCCACAAATCAAGGGATTCCGAATTTAGTTAAATCTCCACAAATCAAGGGATTCCGAATTCAGTTTTAGAAAGAGAAGATAACTGCCACAATTTTAAATAGAGGAGCATGATTCAAATCAGGACAGACGAGGAGAGGGAGATAGACGAAATACAGAAGAAACGCAGCGGCGTCGTTCTACAAACGGAACGGAGAAACCGGAGCCAATTCAAGAACTCGCGGGACGCCACCGGAGTTTTGAAGAAAGCAACGGTGAATCTGTTTATCTTTTATTAGGCGCTGCAATTATGATTTGTGAACATTTATCTTGTGTTCTTTCTATTTTCAGCATGAACTAAATTTATCTTGGTTAGATTTTGGAAGTATCTTGTTTTATGAACTCTCGATTTGTATTTATTTTGTAATTTGAATAATTCAACTAGGTTTTTATTCCTATCGTGTATAAGCTGGACGCCACAGTTATAACGTATTTAATGATTTCTAACACGCCATTAGAAAATCATCTAGAAAGTAGTTGAATTGCTTGAGTTGTTAAATTAGTTTGTTTGCAATTTAACTAAACGTTTTTAATTTTTTAAAACGTTAGCTCAAGGGGAAACTAATAAGATCGGTTCTGAAAGTCTTCAATTCTCAATGTCTTTGCCATAAGATTGGAAGAAGTTGAGAAAATGAGTCAATCGGTAGGCGACGCCAGCCATCGATTTCATAGATATCTTTTCCGTCAAACGTGCTGTAGTCTGTGTTGTAGCACAGACATACAACCGAGAGTGAATAAACAGGAGAAACCGAAATCTAACCTTTCTTATCGCTGAATTTCGTTCGTTTATCAGATCTACCTGTTTCTTTTAATTTGTTTATATTTTCTTTACTTTTAACACAAAATCATCAAACCTTTTTATTCAATTTTATATAACTACTTTACATTTCATTTCGGAAAATATTATATTCGTTATCCTCGTGGGATCGATAATCTTTTATATTACTTGACTGTGCACTTGCGGTTTTTAACGACACATTCGCACCCAACAGTCGTTTATCCAAAATAAGATTTTTACTCTTAAATTGGTGTTGAATGGAGATTTGTACATGTAACCTTGGTTCAAAGAAATATTGGTGAACGTACCAAATAGATTTTGTTTTAGTGTATTTCGTCTTGAGTGTTTGTTTCTCCAAAACAATATGATAAAGATGTATAAATCAAAAACTTATGTCGTTCAAATGGAGAAATGATTATGAGAGTTTTATAGTCATTGTAGTGTTTGGGAAACATGAAATTGGCTTCAATGACATTGGTTTTGAGGTGATATGAGACATTTTTAATAATTAGTTCTTTAATTGAAATCAAAGTTCTTTATGTAATGAGCGATTTGTTAGAACACAATTGAGATGCCTACTAATGTCAGAATTAAGCTTATAAATATTATAACTACTGATGAAAAATAAAAACTCGGAGTTGAGCTTTAAGGTATTGTAACTATTAATGAGATAAAAAAAAGTTGGACATGCTATGGATTTTGTTATCCTACTGGTTTTCCTTTTGGATTGGCCAAAAGTTCCGTAGCAATATGAGTTGAAAGATCTAGCCTATGAACCTAATTGGTATGAAGTTGTAGAAAACTATATTAGTGATGATATAGTTATGATATCATTATAAACATGTAGATTATCTTAAAAAAATTTATGAATTTTAAAGTGATGCAGCGTAGAAAGAATGTAACTTTCGGAGAATATCAAACTTTTACAATTAGAGATTCTTGCAATAATATTTTCTTATCCGAGTTTGGTGTACATGTTGTATTGTGATTGGAAACCGGAAAGAATGTTGAATTGACAGGAAGAGAAAAAGCTTGATATATATTTCGAACAGAAATATTGTCAAAGGATGAATCAAATGTCGAACAAAACCTTATTTCTTCGTATAGTGTTAGAGGTTAAAAGATGGTGATGATAATTATAACGTAACTTTATGATGTAGTCAAGTAACATGTTATTAATTTTAAGATTAGTCTCTTCCCTTGTACAATGTGTTACGGAAACATTCAAATTTCAATGATGAACTAATGGAAAGATTTGATCACAGATACGCTAAATCATTGTGTTTACGACTTATTTGTTATTTGAAAATTTAGCATAAGATGCTATCTATATGTTGTTGGAATTTTGGTTTTAAGAGATCATATATCGAAATCGGATTTAATTCTTGCAATTGGATAAGATTTCAGAAAGACATACTTTGGAATGCAGAGATTCAATCTGAGTGTGCATGCATGTATGAGAATCAATAAGGGACTATGGAAAGTCAGCAAAAAGAATTCTGTTGGCATTAGTTCACCAATGTATTCTACTTACAAATTCATTGGATAAATCCGAAACTACAAAATGTGGCAGATATTTGATGTCGATGGAGTTCCTTGTCATACTTATGTTGCATCTAGGGCAAGTGTTATGTGATTAAAAAAAGAGATGCATCTGTCAAGAAACGTGAAGGAACAAAAAAATTAAGCTGTGGGTTTGAGCTTTTATTTTACTTATGTTCATATGAAGAGTCATGATGAAAGAGAAGCTGCTACAATTAGAGTTATTTGAAATTTTCAAATTTATTTAAGTGGGAAATAATGTAAAACCAAAATAAATGAGGGTTAGTGCTACGAAAAACCATGAGTTTAAATGAAATAGGTAAAAAACTTCCAAGTTAAAAAAAGCTTGATGGACCTTATCGGACGTCCCATGTTGAGTCACACCGTCCAGATTGAATGTTCGATGTAGGGTCTCATCGTCTGTATCGAAGGGCTCGAGCCTACATCGGATGTTCGATACGAATGATGTGACCTTACATCAAACATCTGGTGCTTAGAAAAAACTCTATAAATACACTGTTTTTTGTTACTTAAAACTTGTACATTCAAAAATTACTAATAAATTGTGATATAATATCAAGTTTCATATATTGAAGAATGACTGGCAGCTCGAACAATTAGTGGTAACATACGATAAAGAATGCTATTTAAAAAGAAAAGAATAAAACAAATATGGAATGGACATACAAATTAATCTACGAAGGTTATGGATAGACATACAATGACATGACTATGAGAGAAGGTGAACTAATTTATGGCAACATTCGATCGTTTGATAATGAATATGATGTTAAAATGAGATGACGCGAACAAAGTTTTAAGTTTACCTACAACAGCTGATAGCGAAATTTATCTTGAAAAAATGTATGAATCAGTTAGACTTGAAGAAAGAAATTAATGAAAATGCACCGACAAATGGTTATGAAATGAGCTTCAAAAAAAGTGAATAGCTTCGACTAACAACAGTGTGCATAGAAAAATGTAAATAACACTTACATGTTTCGAGAATGCACGATGAATAAACGATCCAAATCAAAATCTTTGTTGATAATCATACATGTGCTTGAAAATTAGAAAATCGATTTGCATAATAGACCGATCTGTAAAACATCTGTTGTACAAAAATAACAGAGACAATATTTTTTTAATCATATTAGATGAAAGCTATTTTTTGATTCTACGTAATTAATCGAGTACTCCTCAGTTGTCATTTAATCAGTTGTTACGTCCTTTTCCACGTACTCTTGTGTGGGGATTTCTGTTGCATGGCTTACTTTATTTGTAGGTATTTTGTTTTTGTAAATGAGACAGTGAAATATCCTTAAATGGGATTTCCGAACATTAGTTTTTTTTCTCAATGTGTTAATATTTAGAACTGAACCAATTGGGATTGTGAAAATGGATCCGGTTTCAGAATCCCAAGGGTTTGGATTCGATGATGAATTTGTTGAACCATCAGGCAATGGTGAGCCATGTATAGCTTGTAGGTTTATGATGTAATTTGAATGGAGAACCGGCCTGCGTTCTTTAGTCAACCTGGAAATAACAGGAAAGAAGTGAAAGGGCTTTTCATGGGTCAGAAGCTTCTGCAACTGAAAGATACTTCTCATTTTAGTTTTAGTAAATGTGTATGCCCTTTCATTTCCCGCACAGATCCGGCCACAGGGCGAGCCCCGGAGAGAGAGGGGACCCAGAGAGAAGAAGACCTAGAGAGAGAGAGAGAGAGCATCAATGATTCAATTTCGACCGTCTCCCATATCACCCAAATCTTGTTTTACATGCTTCAGTCGATGCCCACACAATGTTTTCGCTGTACATTGGTCTACACAAACATGTTCATATAATCCTTCGACCAATGAAGCCTATTTTTTTCATTAATTATTGATTATTGTTCATAATCTTACATCAATATATTATGAACTAAACTTACTATTTTATAAATAATTAAACTATTATATCCTTTTAATTGATAAATTCATGAAAAAACAACACAATTAACACAAGAGTATATGAAGATTTCAACATCATAAGATTTAGTGGGAAAAAAATGTCCTCCCTTAATGCAATGCAAAGTTTACTATATTCAGCGTCGGCAATATCCCACATGACTCGCTTTCACACTCCTAAACTTCAATAGGTTACTTCTAATATGTTTTATTGTCGGTTTATCGCACATTTCACGCAACAATTGACCAGAGGGTTTGTTCTTAAGTTTGAGCATCCAACAATGTATCTAATTATGCATAGTTCAAATTTGCTTCAGAAGTTTT
Organism: Begonia fuchsioides; assembly: GCA_003255005.1. Classification (NCBI taxonomy): domain Eukaryota; kingdom Viridiplantae; phylum Streptophyta; class Magnoliopsida; order Cucurbitales; family Begoniaceae; genus Begonia; species Begonia fuchsioides. Next base: position 119,340 of record QAOC01014633.1, read on the forward strand.
TTTTGATAAATGTTTAAAGTGAAAGGTAAATGACACTTTAAGTGGTGTTTGGTCTATACCTTAAGATATTGCTTTAACATTTACAACTTATGATAATTACCTTATCAATAATTTATGTACGAGAATCGGTATTTGAGTACCTAATTACAACTTTTAACGTGCTATAGTTTTGTGAGGCATGAACTTTATTTTGATTCATCCCAAAAAGCTTAAGATGTGATCGAAATGATGAAGAACACATATTTGATGAAAATAATTGCTAATTTATTCTATTTATTTAATATATTTATTGACTTTCATTTTGCTTATGTTTTATGTTTTATTTAAAGAAAACGCATATGACTTAAATCAATTGAATTCTTTAGTATTCATTATATTTCCAAGTAAATCTAATAATTTCACTTAATTTGCATAATTAATGATTCTGCGACGATCATTTACTAAAAGTCTTCATTGTTACCCTTTCATTCCCATGAGTAGTTAAAATAATTTAATTTAAAGATTCGCATTAAGTATTGTTTTCTTAAATCATAACAAAATTGCACTGCGGAAGCTTAAAACGAATCTGAATCCCTATTTCTACGTAAAAGGTCTCTAGATGCTGTGTCAGAGAGAGAGAGAGAGAGAGAGAGGAGAGAGCAGACATGATGTTAACCTTTGAGCAACTCATCATCCCCATACAAGTTGTTTCTGTTTATTTGACTGGTCGTTATCTCCGTCCATCGTCTCTCTCCAGTTCCTTATCTTTCCCAGAAATCTTTATATAAACATAAGACTACGCCTGAGTTTCGTCGAAGACCTCCATTGAAATACTACAACGTCTCTGCATCTTCGCTCCCTCTACCACCTTAAACAGCCTTCCATGGCAGCCTTTTCCTTCCACCACAACCCTCTTCTCCTCTCCTCTCCTTCTTTCACGAACTGTACGACGTCCCTTGAAATGTGCGAGACCCCGATCGGTTTCTCTCGGTTTCACCCTCCCGAACCCTACTCTTTTGGCTATGGCGACGCTTTACTGTCTGAAATTGATATTTCTTCACCCAGAAAACAGAGAAACGACTCGTCAAGTGATGAGAATAAAGTTGAAAGTGGCGAGAAAGTGACCCCAGAAATAAACTCAAAGGAGGAGAAAGGGAAGATGCGAAATGCTTCAACTTTTTGTTCTGCTCAGTTTAAGGTAGGCAACTCATGGGTTAAGAAGAAAACTCAAGGATTTCATTTATAAAGAAATCTAATTGATCGTACAAGAATAAAACTAGAAGAACTTGAATACGTGTAAATTCTGATCGATTTGTCATGATTATTTATCTCAGAACAAACCTGAGAGAAGAGAGAAGAAGCAAAAGAAACGGAATGAGGAGAAGATAAATGAAAAAGAAGTTTCAGAAGAAGCCCAAACAGACTACATTCGTGTTAGGGCAAGAAGGGGTCAGGCAACCGACAGCCATAGCATAGCAGAAAGGGTAAGTTTCATCTCCAATAATGAAACTTAAAAAAGGTAGAAAAAAAAGAAAAAAAGAGCGGAGGTGCCCAACACAACATTTATTAGGAAAAACTCTAGAATCAAACAAATGGACCAATTTTGTGCATTATCTTTGGCTTATGATTCCTACCGACCACGAACGAATACCCTAGTTGCTGTTGATGATACCCATTTCTTTTTTGTGTTTGGATTTCAGGTTAGGAGAGAGAAAATTAGTGAGAGGATGAAGATGCTTCAGAGATTGGTTCCTGGCTGCGACAAGGTGCAGATTAGCTTCTTCACTCTCCAGAAATTATTTTATGCATCAGTCTCGACTCAATGAGTGTGGTAGTCAAGATCTTTAGACCAGAATTAAAATATTTCGAGTATATCTTAGTTGCTGTCTAACTCAGAACTTTCCTAGAAATTTGATTTTTTCATCTTGTGAACGCTGCAAAGCAGGTTACAGGGAAAGCCCTAATCTTGGATGAAATTATCAATTATGTTCAGTACCTTCAAAACCAAGTAGAGGTAATCATCAATGACCTTACCCCTTTAATTTGCTTTGCTTTTGTTTTCATCTCAAGACTCCTACGATTTTCTTCCAAAATTTGCAGTTCCTCTATATGAAACTGGCTTCAGTAAACCAATTGTCCTTCGATTTCGAAACTCACTTGGATTCGTTCATGCTCACCCCAGAGGTACAGAGAATCTAGAAAATGTTTATTATTATTATTTTAAGTTGAAAAATCAATGTTTGTGATGCTGATTTCAGTCGGTGAGTGACAGCATGGGGTCATTTAACCTGCACCAGTCCAGTAGTTTTAGCAGCCATGTCTCCACGTTTAGTGATCTTCTTATGGACCAATCGCCCACCCTCCTAGACGACAAGGGTCACAAGTCCATGCCATTTTCTGTAAGCATTGTCGTCTCTGCAAAATCTTTTTCAAGCTTTAGGGTTTCAGAAATCTTTCTAGTCCAGATAGTGAAACAAACTCTTTTTGAGAGGTAGAAGTATAATTCTGAAGGCTATAGCCTATTGTATGGACAGTTCCGTGTTTATCATATTTTCAGGATGATATGAATCTGACGTGGGAAGGCCTTGATCCAGAGAAAAAGTTTCTCATTTCATCTGCTCTAAAACACAGTCTTTGATCCTTGAGTTAATAACACCATACGCACTTCAACTTTATATGATATCAGTTCAGAAGATCAGCCCAGATTCACGAGTTGCGTGGGGATCATGCCAAAGCTGGAGCCACAATCTAAGGAAATCTATGAACAAAATGGACTGTATGACCGACCAATAATTTGATCATATTGATCATTTCAGCATAGAGCCACGTGTTACTTAGAATGCGTTATATTTTATGCTAGCACACATTTTTAATATATAATGTGGAAAAGACTTAACAGATTTGCTGGAGAAGAAAATATGAGTGAATAAGGAGGTCAGATTAGTATTTTCTTGCTGGTTACACTTCGGCTATAACATGCATTATATTTTATGCTATACCACAGTTTTATTCAATCGAATCATTGGATAATTAGGGCTGACCTTCGATATTTTCCATTTCCTCACTCTCTTCTATACTTACGAGAAGAAATATGAGTTTAGAGCATCCTTCATCAATGCTAATAATATATAAATTCAAAACCAACCTACTTTAAGTAATCTACTCAATGCTCAAGTGACATTCAATGGATGTTAAATAGCATCGAGATCATTCTAATTGTGGCATTCAACTTAAAGTGATAAAAAGTAAAAATGAGTAGAGTAAAATAAAATGCTGCTAAAACAACCTAGTGCTTCCAACAAAAGAAAACTAATCCAACCCCAAGAAATTTAGCATCTTTCACAAAGCTAGCTCACCGGGTGTAGCTCGAAGTTCCGGCTGTTGTGTCGAAATTCTCTTTCAGAACTCCTGGGTGAATCTTGTCGGCTAGGAGGGAGGTCTGCTTCATAAAGAGAAAATTCAGCTGGTAACTTATCCTTTTTATTAGCTATGGTTTTTTCTTCTTTTTCTTTAGGTGGTATAGTCTCATGCTTTTGTGCTCATTTTAAAGAAAATTCAATGCACCCACTTGCTCTAGCTCAATAACCTTTCAATAGTAATTTCCACCTGGCCGATGAAATAAATAAAATGATAAACAAGAATTTTATACAAATTAATTAAAAGCTCCACTTGCATCTCACCCTATAGCATAGAACGCCCAACACAACTGATTTTCAAAATTACTCTCTCAACTGCTAACAATTTCATGAGTTTAAGGTTATAAATAAGTCTTTTTCAAGACTTATCACATATATACCTCGCACTTCAAGTTTATGTAGATATCCAAGTGTGCATATTGTGTGCATATCCAAGTGAAACCTAAAGAATACAAAATAGTTCTGATATGAAATACAGCTAAATACAACGATGAGTGTATTCCGATGCACATGTTCCAATTACAACTGAAACAATATTACAAACTTATATCCAACCTTAAAATCAGCCTTCGTCAGTTGGCAATGGTTCTTCATTGTTGTCTTCTCGGTATTGTGTTTCGACCATCGCCTTCTGTTTCTGCATTAGATTGAAATTTGATGGTAGTTACCTTGAAAATGCATTCACCATGTGATATGTAATGAGACCACGAGGTCTGCAGGAGTTGATTAGTGAAAGGTTTTGTGCTCGATTTTAAAGATCCGATTTCCTTTTGACTTAGAAGTACCCTTATCTCGTCAAATGAAACCTCGCAAAGACATCCTTATGTATTTTGCTACTCTTTGACTTTGTTGCGAGAAATCCAACTAAAAAGAAAGGCCAACAAATATCCAACTTACTCTCAAGAATATTGAGTTTCGAATTCTTCAATCCCAACAAAGAATGCTAGAGAATGGAAAATGAAGAGAATCGATTATCAAAAGTGTCATTCTGTAAAAATATCATCATAATAAAATCTACTTAATAGTATAGTGTTCATATATTTAAATATGCTACATAATTATCTAAAATAAATGCAACTAATTAAGAAACTTTCCCAATTTGAAACTTTACTAATTTATAAAATCTTCTAGACTATGTAAGATTTTAAATAAATTTATAATCATGGATCTATAATTTTTTCTTGAAACATTAACCAGTTAGGACGTGGAAGAAATTATGTATGATAATCCTATATTTTCAATAAGTCAATCATTTGTATAAGCATCTGCATCGTCTAAAAAAAGAAGTAAAGGTTGGACGTATATAGCATTTTCAATTGAAAGATACTATGATTGGTCAAAATATAGAAATTAGAGCACATTTTAAATAATATGTAAAACATTACGAATATGAAGTTCTACTAGTATATTTGGGAGACAATGTGAATTGATACATATACGAACAACTAAGAAATCCTACATAAATTCTCAAAAGTTAGTGTTAGTGGACATCTATATATTCACCTAATAGAGTGAGAAGAGAAGTAGCAAAATTGGTTGTACAACAACTTGTTGTATGAAAATCAAAGAATATAGTAGTCTAGTTTCATTGAGTCGCTATAAATACAACCAATAGTGGTAATGTATCATAATATCAAATAACTTTGTTATGTCTATTTGTATTATATCGTATTTATAAAGTGCACATAATGGTTAGTTTATATGGTCATAACTTTGCATTTTAATGATGACTTTGAGAAAGTTAAATAAACAAACATTAAATTTCATTGTTATGAATATTCTCATAGTTGAAAAATAATTTATAAAATATATTTTTCCAATTTTGTAAGAAAATGCAATTGGAGTTAGAATTATATTTTTATTCTCATTTTAATTTTAGTTTTAATCATTACCACTCATAATGAATAAATTTTATTTCTAATTTTTTATAACAATCATCTTATAAGTTATAGTAAGAATAAAAAGAATTTTATAAATATCTCAAATTAAACTAAAAATTAAAATCAATATACACGATAGATGAAGTTCAGCTTATTTAATGTTAGTTATTTTTTATTTAGTAGTGAAAATAAACTGTAGTAAAGAGAATATCAAAAGCTTGAAAAAATTAGTGCCGATAATATTTTTGATAGAGCTACTTTATTTATTGTTTTTTAAACTATTTTCTTCTTATTCTTGTTTCTTATTCAACCACTAGTATTCACTAAAAATGAAATTGCTAGTTCATATTCTTCGTACAGATTCATTCATCAGCTAATGAAGTGTTGGAATAATGTCGTGATCGGATCGGAAATCAACAAAGAGACGACAACATACTAGAAAAATGAATATACATATATATACTAAAAACAAATTTTATTGAAATTTGCAAATGTAACATTCATATGATAATTTTCTTTAAATTAATTTTTTTTGGATTTTACGTAAGGTGACACTTAACTATGCACTACCCTAGTTAATATTTATTTAATGTGTAGGAATGCAAAATGTCAAAATTATAAAAAAAGTGTAATGCATAATATATTGGTCTCCTCATACAATTTTTTATCCAATGTTATATTTTGTATTGTGAAAGAAAATATATTTTTCAATCAAACAATTTAATATAATATCTTTATATTTAATCAATAAATGTATATACAGTTTTATTTAGATAATATTGAAAAAAAATATAACATATTTGTGTAAGATAGTGTGTACTTTTATTTGGCTCGTTTCGTTGTGACCGTTAAGATGTGACTCGTTAGTTGAGTTTCAAATTTGTTTTGAAAGCCCGTGCGGGTTCAGCTCAGTGGTCGAGGGATGACAGATCTGGTAACAAGTGTCTGGGTTCGAATCATGCGTGGTCCTAATGTGAGAGTTGTTACCCTCAATGTTGGGGTAGCTCCTTGGGGCATCAGGAAGAAGGCCTCACATCCCTGGGCTGCTGAGTCACCATAACTTACTCCTTCACAGCCTGTTGGGCCGGGGTGTGGGAGCCCTCGGGGGGCTGGGGATTCCGCCTTTTGGTAACAAATTTGTTTTGAAAAAACTCATGAGATTCAGCTAGGTTCTTGAAAATACAAATCTCTTCTTAACTGACTTAACAACTAAAATATAAGTAGGTAATTGTAACATCACTCGGTTACAAGGTGATATACTTTGATAATTGATATTTTATAAATTACACTAACATTCATCTTTGATTCTACAATACATACATGAAGAAATTTTTAAACAAAATTGATAAGATTTTACTAGAGATAGGCAACCCAAACCAGTTCGGGTCTTGACCCAACCCATATAGAGTGGGTCGGGTTGAGTTGGTTTTAATTTATTTTTGTTTGGATTCGTTCCGATTATTGATAAACGAATTTGGATCAATTTTTGAATTTTTTGGACAACTTGAAAAAACCGATTCAATCTAATAATTAACTTTAAATTAAAACATGAAAACACAATATGTAATAAAATTTGTTTGATTAATTATAGCAGAAAACTCTAGTTTTTAATAAATTCACAGAGTCCCTTCTTACTTAAAACTTCTTTCTCGAACGATTGATCAGTGAAGATATGAGTTCATAGCCGTTTCAGCTATTAGGAAGAATCTCTGTGACAGTAATTTGGCTATGCATGGAGGGGTTCCTTAAATATTTTGACCATATCCCTTTCCTCCTTTAAAGTTTTTGTCCTATTCCATACACCAGTGGAGGGTTTCTATTTGTCTTTCTTTTTTTGGGTGGTTGCTAGATAAGAGCTCAAAAGGCATCCTCAATTTGATAAAGCTGTGGGCAATGTATGTAGTAGAGGATAGATCAACAGATAAGCTCTAGGCTGCTTGCTATATAACTCTTATCCTTTCAAACTAATCACTTAGCTAAACATTTGGGAGAACTAATACTGATTGCAAATCCAGCCTATACCTAAAACAAAGGGTAAGGCACAGTCTTAATATCCATGGCCATAAACTATAAGCTTTCACGGAGGGAGCGTAGAATCGATCACTATTTCATTGTTTCGCACTCAAAGCACATTAGGGGTGGGACTCGGGTTACATTTAAACTGAGTAGCCAAATTGAATCAACAACTTCAATTCGGTGTTCATGAGACTAAATCTAAAGTTTACATCAAACTAATCAACTTAAAAGTTTCGGTTCGGTTTTTTATTTTACTTTTCAAATTGAAAAAACCAATAAATGAACATGTATTAGTGGATATTACATTGGTTTATATTTATTGTCTATTAATAATTAATTAGTGAATATTTGGTAATTAATTTATTAGTTCTTGGTGATAATAAATTCATATTCAACTTTAATAATTGATTGATGGGTTGTATATTATTTGATATTTGATTACTAGTGGAAAATCATTTTTTTATAATTATATTATTACGAAAAAACTCTATGCAAAAAATCAAAACCAGAAAAACGTCAGAAACAGAAACTCAATTCAAAGATTAAATCGGAAACTGAAAATCGAAAATAAATGTTCTGACTTTTGTTTCTTTTAAGTATTCCAAAGAGTTCAATTTCACTAAATAATGCACTGTAATGAACAACCAAACCGATTGCTACCCTAAAGATGATCCGATTTTAAATTTAGAATTCATCATAATATGCTTCAAACTTTGAGACAGTTTAAGAGTGCGCCTTTCAATGGATGACAACATTTTTCGTAAGCGGGATAAGATTTATAACATCAAAATCAAGATGTTTTGTGAGCCGGCGAACCATTTTGATAACGTGCAAAATGTTCTTGAAGTTCAAAAGAATATGATCTACTCGAGATTCAAAAGGGTACAAGTGAAGGGATGATGTAGGTAGAGCTATGATTATCAATGGTGCTGCTCTTGACATGTTAAAGGAAGACAATTTTGTAAATTTGGATTAATTACAAGAATCTCTAATAACAAGTAAGAAGAGTCTTAAATTTGTAATCTTATCTTCTAATAAAGTTTTCGAAAAGTCAATAGAAATATGCTTTTCAGCAGAAGTTTAATTTGCGATAAAAGAGTACATAAGAAACGGTAAGTCGGCCTATTAAAGATGTTTATTCGTCAACCATAATTTTATGTCAAAGTGGTATCTTCAAATGTACAACTTAGTAGAAAGTGAATACTCATAGGGCAATACTGTCACACTATGCTTCTTGATTAGTTATTTGGGGTGTGACCCATAAGTTTTTATCTACTAAAACCAAGTACAATTGATCGCGATGATAACCAAATCATATTTTGCAAAAATATTCGGGTTAGATTTGGTTATGTTTCCGTTAATTATTTTGGGTTGGGCCAATTTTGCTGCGAGTTGCATGCAGGTTAAGGGTTAACTGAGGGTTAGGTCAGGTTGAACAAGTCATTTACATTGTATACAAAAAATTCATATCTTTAAATGAAATACCCAATTCAAATGACATACATCCTTATCAATCATACAAAATCACAAACATAATATATACAATCGAAATAGTTAATTCAAGCATATTATGAAAATGATTTCCCTTCCAAATTCATAATTTCAAGTGAAATATTCAATCAAGATTAGATTTTTAATCAAAATAGTGCATCCAACTATAATAAAAAAATGACATCCGATCAAATCCAATCGTTGTGAAATACAAAAACACAAAATATTCGAATCCAAACGATTATTAAATGCAATTCAATTTTCTGCCAAAATTACAAATGCTATTGGCTAAGATGTCTTCTTGGTTTTAGAAATAGAAAATAAAATAAATTAATCATGTAAACCATTAAAATGTAAAAAAAAAACATAATTCATTAATCAGTTTATATACAACCACTAACACAACTGGAACCCACATGTTCAGTTTGAGTTATCTTCTAATTAATCGACTACTGATCCAAAACTATTCGGTATTGACAAGTCAGTTAATAGTTGAGCTACAAATTATTATAATCGATCCAAACTCATTTTTCAGGTGGTTTCAATTTGGTTTGTAGGGTAAACCCGACCCAATTATGAGCCTTAATTATGGATACTAAGTGATTATACGTGCAAATGTGATCTTCTCAAAGATATCTATCAAGTTAAGTGTTGAATAAATTGAATGAGTATCTTGTGAGAAATATATCATTATAATATTGTTTTTAATGGTGATTTATTATCTCACCTCTAGAATCTCTTTTATATCAAGATTGTTAAAGCTCTAGACCCACTTTTCATCCGCTTTGCATTGAGCCAAATGACCTTTGGGATTTTTCAAGTGTCAAGAATTTTAAATTTTGATGTCAATTAAATTCCATGGGAGTTAAATTTAATAAAAATATTAGTTTTGTATATATTAACGCTTGCATTACGAAGTTTATTGTACTTTGATTTTCTACAAATTTTATTTTTTTATTTTAAATTTTCGAAGTAGATTTTTGTATACCTTTCTTTTTATAATACTTTTACGATGATTCTAAGTCAGTACACTAACTAGGAACAAAGAAAGGAAAACCCATAAGGTTATTATATATTTTAACGTCTTTTCAGCCAGAATTCTGTGTAGAATAAGATAAAACTTCATTGGCAACTTTAAGATCCACTTACAAATAACAAAAATCAGAGCTTATCCTTACTCTGCCACCAAAACATACTACCTTCCCACTATCTTCCAATTAAACAAAGTCCCATGTATCCAATAACGACACCAAGAAACCACTACTGCACTGTTGGACACATAAAATACCTTAGTTTTAGTATTGGTTTACGAGGTTGTTCATCTCCTGATTGAAAACAGAAACTAAGCTAGTATTTTGGACCAAACTGTTGGTCGGCTAAGCGTTTCACAGATAGCATCGTATAAGAGAAGTTTGTCGTTTTGTTAAAAACAAATTCATTAAGAATTGTTTTATTAAATTTAGATAAAACTCTCTTTCTTCTTATTTAACGTATTAGTATGTAAAATAAATTTAACATTACTTATAAAAACATATTTACAATGTTACCATCAAAGGCTTTTTAACGTTGATCTCGACATTTTTTTCGCGATTTACTCCTTTACATATATGAGCCTGAATTATAATCGTTATATTAAATTTCCTCGAGTGTTATCTCCAAAGGGATTTTAATTCAATCTCTATATGTTCGTGTGATATAAAGAAAATTTACAAAAGAGAAAAAGACATTCGCTATTGTGGATGTGCATGACATAAGCTAGAGCCTTTATCTTTTTTTCTTTAGAGGTTCTTCCACCTTATTCTGCTGAACAGATCTTGTTTTGCTCTTTACATGATTGAGGAACAGGCTTCTTGATAAGAACATGCACAAGAATTCAGAAGTGTTGGTTTCTTTGGTGTAAGTGACATAAGTAGACGTGGACATTTGCCAGCTTTGAATTAGTTTTATGCCTATGATTTTATGGTTTACTCGACAGCAAGAACATAAAATATTTTCAAAATCGCTCGCTTAAAAAATTGAAAATCAATAGGACTTACCGACAGAATTCAGCTTATTCAATGTTGAAAATTATTAAGCCATATTGATTATTTATCATTGCTCTAGTTAAAAAAACAAGAGATTTATTATAGTAGCGGTGACAATGCTCCGTTTTTTAAACTATTTATTGAACCTATAAATGAATATTTTTGAATTTATTATTCAACTAATCTCTTGTTCTCCAAATCTTTATGAAAATAGTGAGTACTTTTTAAATTTTTTAAAATTGAAATTGAAATAAGTGTGTTTGATAACTAACAAAAGTTTCTTTGACTCAACTCTTTTTCTTCAATTAGTTCTACTCAATTACAATATAAAATTGTCAATTTATATTACACTTACAAATGTTAACATTCTTTTGTTACTCGTGTAACTTATTTTTCACATATTCGTGGTTGTACGATTACTAGTGCTTACAGTATCGTTTCACAAGATTTAATGTGTGATATACTAAGATGAAATCGATATCGATGTTTATTCTTCTACACTACAAAGAACAAAATTGATATCTATTTCAGTACCCACTATCAAAATTCCCGTTTTGAAAATTTAGGTATTTTAACTTGGTAAAGAGTCAAGTCCATTTTACCTACTATGGTCTAGATTGATGCATGATGTACTAATGTCTCTAATCTTTTACTATTGCTATTCATGGTCTAGATTGTCATGTTTATTTTAAAGAAGGAACAAGCCTTAAAAATTTGATTTCAAATGTTATGAACCAGAATCAAACCATTAGAAGATAAGAAAAAAACCCACATCGACTCATGTAATTAGTTAGGTACGGGTCCGTCTTTGGTCGTTCTCATCAAGCATTATTTTTAAAATGTAATAAAAATTGAATTTTTGACAAAAAAGACAGATTTAGAACAAAAATATTGTCATCCAACTGAATATAATAGCGTACTACATAATGTAATAAGAATTTTAAACTGCCTCACCCTTAGTAATGTTTGATAAGAATTTGATGCACACTAATAGAAAATATGAAAAAAATGAACTAGAGCAATGGCATAAATATTATAATAGTAAATGTTCAACTCAAATAAAATAGAATCAAACTCTCAAATGAAATAACCTAGAGAAAATAGGAATTACGAGCTTGATCTTCATTATGCCGCTCCGAAATTTCCCTGAATAGACGATAAATTTACAGCCAAATATTCAAGCGGTAAATACTGAGGAAAGAAGAGCAAAAAGCTCAAAAAAGAAACATGGAACTATGGGGATAATTCGAGATAAAATAGGGATTTTGTTTTGTCTCCAGTTAAAATGGTTATGACGTCTACTTATCCTGCGCAGCTGGGAACTCGTGGCAATGCACAAGTGGCAAAGTTTGGAACCTGAAAAAGTGTTGCTTGCGTACACATAGACTTTGCAGTACAGAAACGAATGTGATTGGAACTAGGTTTTTGGCTGTATCCAATCAGATTACTCGTGTTTGCAAATCAAAATAAAGGCAGCAATTGCAAAGCCAAACACATCTTGCCATGTAAGGCAAAGTTTTCAAAATCAAACACAACTTTAACTAGAGATAGTGTTGTTCTTGTATTCATCATTCAACTATCCTCAATCATTGAATAATTGCTTATACCACATAATCAAGAGTCACGAAAAATATGTAACAATTGTTTATTAAACATGGAGAGATTTTCTTGACTGGCCAATGAGATCCGGTTCAAAGTTGGGTGCCTCAATCTCCTATTATTTCATAAAGTAAAAATTATGAATAAAATTTTCTTTTTAATACAACATGTTTTGGGTTGTAACATGACAGATGAAGTTTTGTGGGTTTCATACCAAAATATAATATTTATTAGGAATACCAGAGATGTTATACTTATTATAACTGATATATATCTTTGTGGTTTTAGAATATGTTTCATTTATGACATATTTTGTTCTCCTTCACCTTTTGCATGTTGTTAATTGTACATTTCAGCTTATGCATGCATAAGAAACGAAAAGCAAAGACAAATCGACAACATTATGCCATTTAAATGCTAATTCATTCGATTATTGACATCGAAATTACTTACCTAGCGTGTTTAAACGTTTATCTTAAGATATGCATAATTCACGAGCATTCGTATAGATCACAAAGATTTCGTAATTGGAACACACAAAAAAGCGAGTGACGCAGCCTTAATCAAATCAAACGTGATAAGAAAAGGTAATGTTCATTAGGCAGACTACAATACGCTTTAACTCTTTTTTTAATCTTATCCTCCCGACTTTTACCATCACATCGGAGTGGAAGCAAATGACAAGGAGAGGGAGGTTGCATGGGGGGATATTCAAATGCATAATGGTAGATACACGCAGTTATCACAGCTTCAAACGGTGCCATTTGGAAGGCAGAAGACAAGAGATAGATCGCAATAGCAACTAATAATCCATCAAATTATTGCAAAAAACAATGCTCATTTATTGTTAATCTCATGCGTTCCTAACAAATGTCCATAGTTTATGGGTAATATGACTGGTTAGTGGGCTTCATCAAGATTGCAATCTATCAAAGGTGCACATTCAAAGTCACGTCCAAAAGGGGAGAAAATTAATGTTATTTTATAGCTTTAAAAAGAGTTATTACATTCCAACTAAGTTTTCATTTATGATCAATCTCATGGTGTGCTAAATTTTCAAGTTAAAACCAGGATTGCTTTGAACTTTAAGGTCGGAATATCTTACGACTCCAAAATCTTTATGAGAAATAAATGTTAGATCTCAGGACGCTTCAATGAAACTAAGCTACAAAATCGATCTCGCAAATATGACATATTTTGACGCAAAATTTGAGAGCAGAATATTACTAGTTTCGTATGATATTCTTGTAACAACATGATAAGATTTTGTAGTGTTCTCAATACAATAAGCTCAACATAAGGAAAACCAAGAAGGAACTCTTAATTAAGTAGTTTGTAACATCAAATTGTAACTTCTTAGGTAAGACATTTTAGGTAAGTCGGTTCAAATTTTATTCTTTGTTAGTGAGAAATACAGGGTAAATTATCAGTTGCGACCTTACCGATTTGATTGTTTGTAAGGAACATGTTAAACATTTTAATGTATCAATTGATATCTGAATGTATAAATATTTTTTAAATGATACATTAAATTTTCATGTTATTAATTGACGTCATGAAGTAGAACGAGTATATTTGAAATTTACACGTGAAACTTCAAAGTTTTATTATTAACTAACATTAAATTTTTTATAATTATGTATTGTCTTACTCTTGAATTTTACTTTTTTTTGTTCTTATTTCTCGTATCGAAATAATGATATGAAATTTGGGCATCAATTGAGATATTAAAAATTAATATATGAGTTAAAAATAATCATACTTTGAGTTAAAACTACATAAAAACTGCCAAACAATCAGAAACGTGATTATGCTCAAGAGGACAACCCATCGGTGGCATATGTACAGAACAAGCATACAATGTACGTACCACAGACAAGACAGAAGACAATAATTAATTATTTTAGCTAATTATTTAATCAACTGCGTACCCGTCCCTTAGGCTACTATATATACCAGAGAGGTAGCCGCGTTAATATTCATGCAGAGTTAAACAGAGAGAGAGAGCAGTTTTATCTGAAGTATTTCTTCCTTCCTTCTTGCAATCATCTGTATTTAGGAGAGAGGAGGAGGAAAATACAGACGATAAAGACGATGGACGTTGCTCATAATCCATTGGTTTTCACTTTTGGCCTTCTAGGTAGATAAGAGCATGCGCTATTATCAAAATCTTCTTCTTCTGAATCGACTTTCTGAATTCAGTATATAATCTGTATTTTATTTCAGGGAATATTATTTCCTTCATCGTTTTTCTAGCCCCATTGTAAGTGTGTTTTTTCTAGCTTTGCGTTTTTTCGATGATCGTGCTTGTGAGACTCTGAAGTTTTATGTAACTTTCGAATGGTATTTGCAGGCCAACGTTTCTGAGAATATGGAAGAACAAATCAACAGAAGGGTTTCAATCACTTCCGTATATTGTCTCGCTTTTCAGCGCCATGTTGTGGTTGTACTACGCATATTACAAAACAAATGAAACTCTTCTTATCACCATTAACTCTGTTGGGTGCGTCATTGAGACTATCTACATTGCGGTGTTCGTTGCTTTCGCAGCAAAACAGACAAGGGTATGCCCCTTCTCTCTCTATCTCTACATCTCTCTCTAGAAACAAACGACGGAAAAATATTCATTCTAGTTCAAAACGTCAACACGGGTTCTGTGTTGCAGATTAAGACGCTGAAGCTTCTCATGCTGCTGAATTTGGGTGGATTTTGCGTCGTTCTGTTTTTGTCTCACTTCGTCGTCGAGGGATCGAATAGAGTCGTTGTTCTTGGATGGATCTGCGTCTCGTTTGCTGTCAGCGTTTTCGCAGCTCCTCTGACAATCATGGTTGGCGAACACTCCCATCTTATAAATTCAGCATGTTGCGTCAAATTGTTCACCCATTGATCTCATGTGTTTTTGTTTTGGGTTTCAGAGAGTGGTGATTCGAACCAAAAGCGTGGAGTTCATGCCATTTTCTCTGTCTCTATTCCTCACAATCAGCGCCATAACCTGGCTCCTGTATGGCGTTTTTCTCAAGGATATTTACGTGGTGGTATGTCAATCTTTGTCAGCAAATTGGCTTTTGGTTCTCAAGCTATAATTCATACATAATATCAAGAATAACCACAATCAAGATACAGATAAATTCTTACCAAAAACCCCGTGGAACTACGACATAAATGTGGTATTTATATATTAAACTTCATAAGCTAGTTATTTGTGATAATTTATTAAATAAATAGACTCCATATTAAGGCTCCTTTTTGTACAACTAGACCCGTAAAAGAATATGTAGTTTGTGCCAACTTTTCCAACCTAACTCAAATAAAGCTGAAATCAACGTATGCTAATAAAAGGCTCTTGACACGTTTATTCCACTTGCAATTACAGTAGTTTCTCTATTGAAGTTGTTAGAAAGTCACATTGAAGAGTTAAGAGATAGGATATATCGATCAAATTTCGAGACTCGTACCGTAAATTTGTCTTGAATTCATCAAAATTATGAAATTACATAGTTTTCCTGTTTCTGATTTCAATCAAACAGCTTCCAAATATACTTGGATTCCTCTTTGGAGTAGCTCAGATGATCCTCTACGCTGTGTACAAAAACCACAAGCCAACGCCAATGGAGGCACAGAAGCTTCCAGAGCACAAAGCAGATATAATGGCGACGAGGAATACTGCATCAGATGCCAACGCCGATCCAAAAGCCAATCACAAACATCAAAATGAGGACATAGAGATGGGAAAGCAACAAAGAGATGGACTGAAAGTCTGAGTTGCTAGTTGTCGTCCAGCAATCGACTGCTGAGCGAGAATCAAGTCGTTCATCCAAAACATATGCCTAATCCTACCTTGAAGTCGTAACCCTCCTAAACTTTTGATTTTAGATTTGGTATGTTGGTTATGCATAACATGTTCTCTCTTCTCTGCCATAGTCTGCTACTGCTATGGATTGATGGGTAAGCGTGGCCTGTGTACATAGATATAGTTTACTGCTTCATTGCCTTGCATGTCAATATTGCTGCTGCGGCTGCTTCTGCTATGTAATTTCCCTTTTTAATGAAGCTTAACTCGTATGGCTATTATCTATTACTGCCCAATTCAATCCATAAAAAATATTTATTATTCTAAAATGTTTTTTTCCTATTTATACAAACTCCTGACAACCTTGCTAGTTGGAACCTCACTTGAATCGATTCTCAGGGCAGCTGAGTTCACTTGAAAATCTAAAAAAATGAGCTTTTTATGATCTAAAACATGAATCGTGATAATCCAAAGTGTCACAGTTTCCCTCAACCTAATAAATCTGAGATTGCTTCCTATTTTCAAGAGCAATAGAGGAGAAAGCGAGAGAAGAAGCAGCACGAGAGATCGTCTCTCACTGCTTCTGTGAATATGCTATTATTTTTCCGAATTTGGAAGATCAATTCTTTGAAAAAAGCTCGTTTTGGATGATTTTTAGTGGTGTGTTTGTAGCTATTTTGACTTTGAAGGAAGAGTCATAGCAGTTCAAGGAGCTCGACTCGAAAGAAAGAATTTGTAACGACAAAGATGAAATCTAGTGGAAATTGAAGCAGTTTGTGATGGTTTGAAGGCACATCACAGAGCCAATAACAATAATAGGCAAAGCTGTCAAGCATGTGAAGTTTTCTACAACATGATTGCAACAATTCAGAATTTGAGTTGATTTTGTTAAAATTAATTATAATAAAAGTTTAATACATTGTATTGGGACATGTAAGTCAATGCATTTGACTATGATACATCGTACGCGCATGAGAATTACGACACAACTTTGGACATGTTTCCTTACCTAAAAAGACTCCTTAGAATGAAATTACGATCTCAATAAACTTTCATATCTGTATTATTAGTATGTCAGTGTTAAACTATAATTTATTAAGAAAATGCAATTTACCATTTAATATTTTTTATAATTTTTCATGATCTAGAGTAACAAATTACTCGTTCAATCACAACAATCTCAATAAGAAAAGAAATAAAAATGATTATCAATTAAAGTGAAAAATACAATGGTGTATCCTTAATTAATTAAAAAGTAGTCGGTTTCGTGACTGAGCCCATGCGGACAATAAATGACGTCATCGTGGATAGAACAAATAAACAAAGAAATGATGAAACGCGGCGTTTCTGTATCGGTCGCTTGGGCAGCGATTACTTTTCCTCCTCTGGATTCCCCCGAGCAATAGCTAGCAAGACCGACAGTCATCATCGCTGCAGAAGCCGAAGGGGGAGGAGGAAGAAGAGAGAAAGAGCAGTAGGAGAATCGATTCTGCTTGACTTGATTCTCACTCCCCAGCTTTTCGAGGTTTTTCATTAAACTGTTTACTTCTGCTTCCGTCTTGATTTCAATCGTTCATCTCTTTTGTAGATCTTACAAATTGGTGTAGATCCTCGTTTTTATCTCTAATAGTCCATGATTCTGTGGTTCTAGGCGCTTTAAATTAGCCTCTGATCAATCAAAGCCAAATCGCGGGGCTTACCAATTAGCGGTGATCTGTTCTTGGATTGGAGGAATTATTATTTAAGATGCCGGAGGATGATTCGATTGACGTCAAATTTAGGTTGTATGATGGATCTGATATTGGGCCTTTTCGCTACTCCGCAACCACAACTGTGGATATGCTTAAGCAAAGAATTGTATCGAATTGGCCCAAAGGTATCTTGTCTTTTGTTTTTTTTGTCGAAATTTGTGATAGCTTGTAATAGTTTTTGTTTATTTTAGTGTTAACCTCTACCTAGCTTGATAGATTATGGCTGGTTGTATCGGCATATGCTTTGGCTTTTTAATTTAGTGTTATGTATTGATTTGTTTCCATTACTAAAACTGCTCGTTTTTAATTCTGTACAAAGTATGGTAACTCCTGTTGCTCATTGTTTTCTTTGGTATCTGAAATTGAAGTAATTTCAAAGCTCAAATGCTCAAAAACTTTTATAGGAGGGACACTGTTCCTCTTTTATTCGTTGCAGATTTTTAGTTTCTTTCCACTGATTTCAAATGATTTTTTGTGCATCATAGGAAAAACAATTATTCCTAAGGCAGCTACTGAGATTAAACTAATAAGCTCAGGTAAAATTTTGGAAAACAACAAAACTGTGGGGCTGTGTAAAGTACCGTTTGGTGAGGTACCAGGTGGAGTTATTGTAATGCACGTTGTTGTACAGCCATCTCTAGCCAAAGCAAAAACAGGTAATTTCCAATCGAGTCATAAGCATGTCATTATTTCAGATTTTGCTCTTGCTTTTAGTATTTCCTTAGTTTTTTTCATCGCATAGTTTTAGGGTGGTTAGAAAATAGTTAAAGCATTTTATGTCCTGAAAGGTACATGCAACCAACTGATCTGCATCATCTTGACAGAGTTGGGGCAGTTCCCATCTCAAGATAAGTTGTTGTGTGAGTAGATCTTATGCACATTGAGGTGCTTTTCATTCTTTATGTTTTAAAAATTAAACAATTCCCTGAACCATGTGATTGAATCTTGACCGGTAGAAATAAACTAAGTGGTGTGATTTCCATAGATGGACTTGGATTTTTCTTTCATTGTAGAGAAATTAACCTTGACTTCATATATTATGTATATTGAAATGATTTTAACTTTTTTTTGAGGAGGTTAACCATTGTTTTTTAATGTAGTGAAGAATCTGATACAATCTGGTGGCACTGAAAAGTCAGATAGAAATGTCCCAAAGAAAAAAGACAAAACAAAGTTGCATAGAAGAAATACCTGTAGCATTGAGTATGTAAGGAGGCTGCCTCTCCTCCAATCAAAACCCTAAAACCTTCTATAACCAGCTCCCTTACTCTCTTGCCAAACCAGCTAGATATAATCGCCTAAACAACTGCGATAGTCCACTAAACTAACATACCCAAAAATATCAATAGATTATAAATACTCATCTTGAACTCTCTCGCAGAACCGTTGTTTCTATGTCTGACCTCTGACTCCAAGAATGGGCCTTCATATTGGTATTAAATTTATCAACACTCCCCCTTTGTACGACCACCTTGTCCTCAATGTCGAGATTGGCAAATTGGATCTGTATATGCTCTCTTGCCTCCCACGTGGAATTTGAATCATGTAATCCCTCACACTTAATCGGCCATTCAACTTTGTCCGCTTCAATACCAAGCCTGATGTGTGTTCCCAAGATCAACTCTCGCTGGAGGTGAAAAGAGTAATCACTACCTAAGTTAGTTGAAGTTTCTCTTGATGCTTCCTCCCAATGGCTCTTTTTAATAGGGAGTCGTAAAAGACTTGGTAGATGAATGATGTTTTCGATAATTCCAATTTGTACTCAATGTTCCCCACTCGTGTTAAGATCTTAAATGGCCCAAAGGACCTCGGTGAAACCTCGTTACTCTTTGCTTTTTGCAAGGATTTAGTCTGGAAGGTTGAATTTTTAAATACACAAGCTCATTCAACGCAAAATTCACAACTCGTCTATGCTTGTTTGCTTGGTGTTCCATCTGCGCTTGAGCCCTTTGTCAGTTCAATTGCAGCTCCTCAAGCATTTGAGCTCTCTCACCGAGTTGTTGGTCCACTTCTTCATTTGTTATCGTTCCATTCTATAACAGAATAATTAGAGGTGGGTCGCGTCCTTACACAATTTTGGGATGGGTGTGATTAGTTCTCAAGTGATACCTGGTGTTGTACCAAAGTTCTGCCATGGTAACCACTTTGCTCGCCATTCGGTTTGGTAGAAATAAAACATCATAACAAGTACATCTCAAGGCACCGATTAACTATCATTGTTTGGTCGTCTGTTTGAGGGTGGTAGACATTGATGTGTTTAAGTCTAGTACCTCGTAGCTTGAATAATTCGGTCCAAAAATGGCTAAGAAAAACCTTGTCGCGGTCAAAATCATTGTAATCTCAATGACCTCGGTACTGGCCAGCTCAAAAACAGGTGTCTCCATTATGTCTAGTGAAAGTATGATAGCGTTTCTTCTCTAAACAAAGGATGTTGGCTTCTACTTGATGTGCCTCCCTCACTTGATTGATCGTGAAGTGCCTTTCCATTTGGAAAATCCTGCCTGCAAGGTTGCAGTTCTAACTTTTGGTGTGCATAATCTCGGTACAAAGGTAGGGAGCAATTTGTCTCGTCTTTCCACAGAGGAAGAGGTGCAGGTCTGGGTCAATTGTAGTGGTTCCTAGACTTGGCCATCAGAGACAATACACCTCTTTCCCTTTTCGACAGTATTCTTTCAACAGGAAAAGGCACTACTCGATTGCGTCGAACATCTGCAGCTTACTTCAAAACAACTCGTAAAGTTGTCTCGGCTCCGACATCACCGTTGCTAACTCCTCATCTAGTTTTTCTATCCTTTCGTGGGCAACTCTCCATCTTTTTTTTCACCAGAATGTACTGCTTGGATACCTAGATGATATGATCTAGCCCCCTTAATAGTCAGATTTGAAAATGTCCCAATGAAGAAGGACAAAACAATGTTAAATAGAAGAAATACCCCTATGGGCGAGCACATATGGAAGACTCCCTCTCCCCCAATCAAAACCCTAAAATCTTTAATAACTTTTTCCTTTACTTTCCTTCCCCTTATTACCTTTCTTTATTCTCTTGCCACATTGGCTAGTTTTAATCACCTAAATGACAGCGCATAAACTACTAAATTAAAGATTCATCTTGAGCTCTCTTGCCGAATTGCTGTCTCCATGTTTGACCTCTGCCTCTAAGAATAGACTTTCAGATTGGTATTGGGTTTATCATAATCTTGAATGTGTCAAAGTTTACTTGAGTTGTGGTAGGTTCTTAAAAAGTACAAGTTTAATAGATGGAAAAAGTAACTTCGCCAAGCTTTAATCAGCACTAAAAATTAAATCTTTCTCATACTTTCCTACTATGTGAGGGTAAGTACTAACTATTCGGGGGATGCAGAGATAATGATATTCATTATTCACTCACTGATTTCATGCTAAATTACTTTTCATTATTGCTGAATTCTGCCATGAAAATACTCTTACACAAATAAAAATTATCAGAAGAAAAGAAAGAGTATAATTGGACTCTAGATCTATAACTGTTACAACCCTCCATCTCTCCCGCACTTCACTCGGGGTGCTTCACTCAGGTTTTCTCCGTTCAGCCTCTTTTCTCGGTAAGAACCCTCGAGCCGGGAGGAATCGTAACAGAGAGCGGTGGGCCCCCCGCTCGGCAACAGGATTCGGTCTCCAATAATTTCACTATGGGGGGATTCGAGCCTTGCACCTGTACCTTAGGGGTACAAGTCCTTTAACTAAGTGTTCTTACAGACTTAAGTCCTCATGATGCCTTTGTCAGAAAGCATTATCCTCATCGGGTCTAGTTATCTATTGTTATTTTCTACTTTTCTAGTTATTTCATTAATTGTTAGTTTGTACTTTTCTTTTAACCAAGTGGAGGTTAGGTTAGAAGATAAGAGGTGTAAATTAGGGAATATGTGTTATGTTTCTTGGTGATTTCTAAGAAAGAAAAACTAAACATTTTATTATTATTAATTGGATTTAATCTGAAAGATATTTATACCGTCAACCTACAAAATGAGTAAGATGAGGTTCTCGTTTTCCTCCTGAGAAGTTGGACGAATATATTATCATTGAGTATTTGAACTCTCAGAGAGAAACTATTTTTTATAGAAAAACAAAACATCTCATGATAATGGCTTGTTGTAACGTGAATTATGATGATCAAGTATGCATCGCATGCACAATATACATTATTGATTTAATTTTTTCGTCCATAAAATATTGTCTAGATTTTCACCTTTTATTAACTATCTACAAGGACAATTATAGAACTAATGAAATTGAGGTGCTAAAAGTTGTTCATGTTTGAAAGTAGATTCAGCTAACGCATTTGTGTAGCCTCAAGAATTTCAGCTTCAATTTGATTTCAAGCTTTAGGGGGAACACTAACCTGGCTGATAATTGTTTAAAACAGAGAAAAAAATAGACGAACCCAAGAAGATTGTGTGCTCTTGTTCCATCATGTGAAAGGCCCCACTGCAGAGGTTACAGAAGAAACCACTTGCGTTGGGCGATATTTGTTACCATATTCATGTCTGCTGCATTCTGGTAATGTTATGTTTGAAAAAAATTGTTGTTAATGTCTCGTGAAGGTCTCTTATATTCTATCACAATGGTCGTACCGGCGAGTACTTCTCAAAAGCAAAAACAAAAAGAAGAAAGCCAGACATTGTTTCTGAGGGTGTATGATCAATTGATTTAAGTCTACTATATCAAAAATACAGATTTCCTCTTGTTTTCTTTCTGCTGTTTACTCTACTTTCTATTGTATTCATAGATGATAGCCTGTGACATTGGTTAATGCAAAGATTGGCTGTCTAAAATGAGCATCCATCATATCTCTAACCTGAAACTATCTGTTCGGTGATTTGTTCTGTGAAAGGAAAATATTAGGCAAAAAAGGATTATTCCACTTGGGTCACTCCTTTTCAATGCTGTGAGAATGCATTGAATTCCCAAGTTAATTGTCTCAACTCGGGACACAAAATTTCTCAACACAGTTTTGGAGGCTAATATGGTTTTTTATCCACCCCTTGCTCAGACCTATCGATATTTTTCTGTAATTGCGAGCAGTTTCTTAGTCATTGGAGCCTCGGTCAATGCTTGCTCCTTGAGTGCTCAACACTTCGTTACCATTGGATGATAGCAGATGAAACCTTGATCTCTCGGTCGATACTTTGGCGATTTCTGGTTTTCATTTGGCCCGTGGACCCTTTTGGTGCGGTGATCAAAATTTTCATGGTCGATTGACACTTCCAATGTCATGATATTTTCTTCAAATGTGTTGAACGGTTGACACTTCCCTGCAATCGACACCTCCAGAAGGTTGAATATTTTGGCTTTTTGCGATCAATACTTCTCTCATTTCAGCCGACTCCTGAGCCCTATAAATTGTTCATCAGTCGACCATTGCTTTGCTTGATCCATACCACACTTCTATGTTTTGTACCTTTTAAGTTGTAGAATCAACGATAAGTTAGAAATAGTAAATATCTTTTTAGAGAGTATTTCCAATTACAAATATTAATCAAGACAAATTCATCACAAAGAATGATAAAGCTGAGGTGCCAAACATATGCTTCGAGCATCATACGAACCGTTTTCATATGTTTTACGAAAATACCACAAGATTTTATACATTAACTTTCCTTTTGTGTAGGCACATTTAAAATTTTCAAAATACCCGTTATTGACACTTAGAATCTCGTTTGATTTTTAGATGCGATTCTCAACTATGAAATTGAAGGCCATCAGCAGACTCATGGGGTGTGACATTTTTCATCACTGATGACAACTTTTAGATTCATGATTTAATTCACTGTCAATTACTGCAATCGAGATATTCCTTTTCCTGAACCCACATCATTTGATACTTCACTTCTAAGCTAATGTTCTTTTTTTTGGAGAGAAATCGATGAACAAATACACCAAGCAGAAACAAAAATCATCAGATTGTCGTCCGATTTCTCATGCCATGGACATACCACCAAAAGTAAGAAAAAATAAAGAGTCTTCTAACCACAGTTTCCAGCTGGCCTTCTCTTAGTCAGAATCGCTATTCTTTTTCATGTGTATAACTATTCACACTATGACCCAATAACAGCCTCCCACGACAGCCAAAACAACCTTTATAACTTTCTAGTCGGCAGTGTTCTGCTTTTCCCTCGTTTAAAACCTATAGTGGCCGTACCTTGGAAATTTAAACCAAAAGCAGAACTGTCCAACAGGGGAGAATAATTCGAAAGAGAGAGAAACGAATGGTCGGAGTCATGGGTCTGGGTTCTCATCTCGTCCAGTGCAGATGACGGCGGAGACAGAAAACGGGTAGGAGAAGGTGTTTGCATACTGAAAGGAAAGCGTGCCGCCGTTGAGGAGAGGCTTTCCGTCGTTGACGAGGCAGTCATTGTAGCGGAGGCGTTTGAAGACCTTCGGGTTGACTAGATGAGCGGAGCTGAACCAACCACAGGTCAGGTGAATGCCGGAAATGTCGCACCCACTCACGCATACGTTCATGATTTCCACACTAAAAGATGGGATGCCCGTCGGGAGCGGAGACGTGGGGCCTTGGTTAATCACAATGTCCGATCTGCTGCACTTTTCGCCCCATATTCTGGTCGGTTCATCGGCTGAAGGATCTGTGAAAACGCATAGAACAAGAAGAGGAATTAGTCGTTAATTCAGATTCTGGTCCCTTCCCTTCTCTCTTTGGGACAACTTTTTTCACAGATCAGAAGCTAAATCTCTGATATTTCTTTATTGGGTAATCAACCATCCACCTTTCAAGCTATTGAACGTGAAAGGATTGAAATTTGTGATGAAAAAATAACCCAATCTAGTTGAATGATTTTGGAAAATATGTTCCATCGGTTCAATATTTGCTTAGAAAAGACGGGCATCGTAATAAACCCTAGAGAATAGAAGCATGCATATCTGACATTGCAGCCAGAAACTCCGTACGTCTCTCAACCTTTAAACAACCCACGAATATCGTTTTCAAGCAGGCATCATATTCTCGTAGGGATAAAACAATATTCAAGCGATACTCGATTAAAGACTTTAGGAATCGACTCTGATCTTCCACTATTGCCAGTCGGATTTACAAGAAAGTAACCAAACTTGTTTTAAAGAAACTACTCGCCTGAATTAGCTGGATTGGTCTCCGTCATATTTCGAAGAAGAAGCTTCCGGTGTGGGGTTTTGAGCATGCTATTTTCAATCTCCCGAGTCTGGAAGCTCGTATTCAGTGAGTCTCTGTCGTTTCCCAAACCTGCAGACCGGAATCCTGAAAGAGAACAATAAAACAACGGAATCGTCGTTTTCGATTTGTTAGAAGAGGAAAAGAGATAACAAAAAGATAAACAAAGAAACGAGCAATCAAAATGCACAAAAACCAACGGGAAGCATTTCATACCTGTAAAAACCTCAACTACGATCAGGAAGATGCAAATCGTCGCGACAATAATCAATAAGCGCCGATTGGAGAAAACTGTCATCGTCGAAAACTAGAGTCTCGTTTACTTTTTATATCACAAAGATAAGAATCGTGTGGTGTTAACTCCCACTCAACACGAGATGTCAAAAACGAAGCGAGAGTCGGGGCTCAGAAAACTCGAACGCAGAAATCAAAAACCTGCCTCTAATAGGGAGAGAAGTTCGAAAATATGAAAAACGAAGAACACATCACATCAATGAAATAAAATGGGTCAAACAGTAGCCGTCCATCCGAGCGAGTAGGTTTAGTCTGACTCAAAACGAGAAAGATTCACAAGAATAACCTGAACACCTCTCGCAATTACCCGTCTAAAGAGGCAAAGCGAAAGCGAGTTGGAAGCAGAAGAGAAGATGCAAGGCAAGCACAAAAAAACGAAAAGCGAAGATCGAGAGAGAACATGGAGGGAATGAAAAGCATTAATGGGGCTAATGGTTTTGTGGAAAAAGTAAGCACGAGAGGGGAAGGTTGCAGAGAGAATGGAGAGGAAGGTTGGTTCAGGGAATTAAGTGCAGAGGAAACAATGAGACAATGCAGAGACTAGGTACGCGAAAAAGCAGAAGATGCACAGAGAGAACGGAGAGAGGGAGAGAGCCATTGGCAGAAGCTCCGAAGAGACAAAAATGGCAGAGAGGGAGAGAAATCGGAGAAACCCTGAAACGACGAAACAACAAAATCTCCAAAAGCCGAATGCTCCATCAGCATTCATTTGTGCATTTGTTATTATTATTATTATTATTATTATTATTATTATAGGCTCCCTCCCAGGCCCAGCCCATTCCTTCAAAATGTTGCTCCAAAACAAGAGAATATTTGTGTCCCAAATGGGCGAAAATCTGCCGCAGCTTCTCAATTGCCGCTATCAGATTTGGAATAGTTTGGAACCAGTTTAACCTTTGTTAATTGAGACATTTCGTCATTTCTCAATTTTGTAGTTTTTCTTGTCTATTATATCATCTAATTTACGGCAAGCTTTCAAAAAATGGAATCCTGCAATTCGACCTCCCGACCCTGCTGCCACAGAAATTCCAGAAGTCGCAGAGACCAAGCGCTTTTTGGAAGGACAAACTTTTAAGCCGCGTCTCTATTCATGACAATTGTTTAATCCAATAAAATAGGTCTAGAATTGACCAAAACTGCACTTTGCCATTAATATTATCCTTTACTATCTTGTTTATTTGACATTTTATAATTTATTAATGAAACGACACCATTGTAAGTCTTATCTGACACGTCTGTGAATTCAATGCTCTTAATTTTTATAATTTATATTTATTTGCAAGAAATGTTGGTTAGCGGGGTTGATTATGTGCACGTGTGCAGCTTGATTTAAATGATTAGCTAGATGGTTCTGTGTGCCGGGCCCCACATTAATGTTCCCTCAAATTTATTTCTCTTGATTCAAAAAGTCCAAATCACTAACTCGCACGCTTCACATCTCAGTCCAACAGCATGTGAAGGAGTTAATCACGATTACTCACCACAAGAAGCAACTTCAACATTAAAAAGTTAAATTCTCACATTGTGATAGAATAAAATTCAAATTTATCTTTTCTAGTGAGTCATGTTGTCCATCACATTTCATCACAAAAGCATCATTTATTAGAGACTAAATGCGCTGATATATATGGCCTCATCCAGCCTAACACACGATCAAGCATGTGTCTTTAGTTTTAATTTTTGGCTCATTGAAATCTGTTCCAAAAAAGATAGTTAAGTTCAGCAAGTTCACTAAACTCGGCTATCTCGACAGCTCATTTGCTAAATTCAAAATTACTTGCCCTAATATTTACTTGAAAAAACGATCATATGCCAAGTACTAACATTTGCTTAAATTTATATCATGTCTATATTTTTGCATAAAACCCATTAGTGCAATTGTCAGCAATCAATTACAAAGAACTTATAAAAGGTGCCACAAGAACACTCCATCAATCATTGGGCTTAAATGCCCAAAAATATTTCAAGTATCCATTTTAAAAGAATTTTTTTAGTATAATTCTTAGTATATCATCACATGATTAAATTAATTTAAATAATAAATAATTATTTATATTAATTAAATGTACTTAAATTGATCTACTTATGTTACGACTTGTCACTATGTATAATAAAAGTGTGACAAAAAAATAACCCCAGGCTAATTCTTTTAAGAATTCATTAAGTTTAAAAATCCAACTCCCCAAGATAGAAACGAAACTGCAATGCAATGACTAAACATCAAAATTAAAATAACCATCTCTTACAAGAATTAAGCACTAGAGACTCCTCTACCACAAAAAATCTTGCCCATCCTCGATAAAAAAACCACCATTAACACTTCCGATTACCGGCGTTAATGTACCGTTTTGGGCCAGATAGGGAGTCGCTAGACGTGGACAGCTGCAAACTACTCAAAGAATCACTATACATATCTACGTTAGAACTATTCTAAATCTCCTAAATTTCATTTTGAAGAACCTTGCTTTATTTCAGAGCCTTCATCTTCCCCATTACTTTCACCTTATCCAGCAACTCTTGAATGGTATTTGATGCATCCTGCAAATAAAAGATAAAAGATGATTGAAATGACATCGATCAAATGATACCCTTTCTGGAAATTGTTATCGACTTTGGGACAGTTAAGAACCTGCAGCTTCTTTCTCAAGTTCTTTTCCTCCTCATCTCGTTGTTCTCTTTCTCCGGTGAATATTTCGATTAAGCTTTCTTGTTCCTTGTTTAATTCCTCTATCTTTACTTCTGCTACATGAAGCTGAACAAAAAATCGAACATGGAAAATAAACATTAGTCTACTATTATCATTCTCAACAATCATTTTTTTTTATTTTAGTATACCCAAAGAAGAAATTTCTGGGTAGCCCACAAGTTTTCAAAAACCATTTCAACATAATCCTGCTTTTCATACACTAATTTTCTCCATTGAAAAAATAAATAGAAACCATTTTGTCCCCTTTTTTGCTATTCAAAAGAATTTTGAAATTTCACCGTATAAACATCCCAAACGTATCCCTAATGACTAGAAATTTATAGACTATGAGCAAAGCCTGCTTGCTCCATTTTCGAACATGCAAGTTGCAATTCCTAAAGTCTAAGTGGTTCATTTTATATCCGATAGCAACATCAAATGACTTTTATTTTCCATTTCAACAAAGAGAATGTCAGATTTAAAGAGTTTAATGCTAATCCAATGCTTAATAAATATAACTCCTACAATATCAACAAAATTTCAACCAAAGTGGGTTAATTTACCATGATGGAATAAACATGGTCTTGGTCCATGGTCCAATAATTCGGAAGAATAAAACAAGCAGATGCACTAAGATTATATGATGTTAGTGAAAAAATATAACTCCATGGTCTCCAGTTTCTCACAATTAAGATACAAAAGTGGAGAAACACACCATAGCTTGGAGGGATCTACATTTCTCTCTCTCATCTTGCAAATCTTTTTGTAATTCTCCTACAGCCATATCTTCCTTTCTCTCCAATCTTGATAGAAAGCCTGTAATTAGTAACTAACAGCAAGGCAAATAAGTCCTATTCTAAAACACTTGGCACCTTTTCTTTAATTCGTGATTCTTGTCTTTCAACTTTGCTATAGCAAGTTCAAAATTCAAAGGGGATTTGCTGGCATCCTGAAAGAAAATTTAAACCCAATCGATCACTAATGCTACGTAACTTCCATTAGCATTTGCACCCACACATTAACAAACGGAAAGAGTGGATGAGAAAGGAAATGTCAATTTAAATATAAATTAAAAAACATTTGACAGGGGGAACTGAACAGCTCAAACTCATCAATTATTGCAGTTCATTGCCAACTATATACAACAAGAAAAAAATACCAAATTCTCTGAATAGCATCTCCGAATCTTTTATGTCGGTAAATAGTAGCTTAACCTTAAAGTTAATTGGCATATAAAACTAAATGCTTTCCATAGTAAATAATAACTTAACTCACTCACGGCTGGAGGGCAAACAAATGTCTGATTGTCATATTTCATAAAAAAATCATTAAAATGTAAATTTTAAAAAAATAAAGATTAATAAACATACCTTGGATGAGACTTGAGTAGTTGTTTGAGTAACTCTATTGCCAAATGTCTTATGCTGATATCCAATATCTTCGAGATATGAAGCTGATCCCGTGTCACACAAAATATCTCTTGCAGCATAATTCTTTGAGAGCACATTCAGACTCTCAACACTCATTTGCTTCTCAAGTACAACATCAATAACTTGGGTAGGAGGTGAAGAAGGTTCAGGAGGAATTGATTTCCTAAGTTTTTTATTATTGGAAAGCAATTTGGACCCATTTTCCTCATACTTCTGATTTATGCGAGAATTGAACTTATCGGCTTTTCCACTGCTTAAAAGGCCTTTCTTTCCAGTATTGGAAGGTGTCTCCGGAAGATAATCAGGAGACGAATCTAAAAGCCATCAAATTATTTGTCAAATGATACAGTCAATTTACTAACTAATTTTCTTAGCTTACATGTGTAATTACATTTTTTATCGATCATAGATTTCAGCAACATAAATCAGAAACTATAACAACTTTTTTTATTTTGATTGTGGACAGTATTCATCAATAACGGTGCAAAAATAATGAAGTACCTCCATCTAGAGACCTCTTAGCACTCTTCTTACTACGCGGTGCATAGCCAATTTTATGGCACTTGGAAGACCTGCAATATATCAAATAATAAAATCAATGAATAAAAAATAGATCAGATGAAAGATCTCAATAAGCAGCCATCTCTAAATATTTTCACTAAGAGGAAAAGACAAAAAGCAAACCAATATTGTTTTTGCATCTGTATCAACCGTGCTTCAAGTCTTGCAAGAACTGTTGTTCTCTCAAAACCTTGCTTATCATGAGCCGGTTCAACAAAATTGGCTTCTAATACACCTGGCATAATAAAAATGAAGTATATCGATAAACAACAAAAACTTAAAGTTTTAAAGTAGCAAGAGTACCTATTACTCCACGACCATCACTTCCAGCAGCATTCCAGATCCTCCAAAATGGCTAGAAATTATAATAAATTAAAGGTGTGGTTATATTCAACAAGCTACCATATTTATGGTAAAAATGATTAATATTATAAATTAAATAAGAGTCAACGAGTACCTTAATTAGTCTATTCTTGTGATATACATTGAATCCCTGAACATCAATATGATACTTAGCATCTTTCACAAATCCAATGGTCACAACAGCAACCATCTGCTTGACAGCAATGTAAGCATTTAGTTAAGGACAAGAGTAGGAATAATAATAATAATAAAATATACATAAAAAAATTACATTAATATCCTTTATGGCCGCATCAGGACCTGTTTGTGGTCGGTAAGTAACTTCTTGAGACATCATCATATCATTCACTATATTATGGTGTTCAACATCCTTGCCTCGTAGAATAATGCGGAAGCCAGGAGGAAGCCTAAGGTAGAGAATAGATGCATAACTCTGGAGATTTTATCAATACAATTGAGAAAAAGGTCAGCATTGTGTGTGGTTTGCAACTATTTAAGCACAATATCGAGGCTTAGAATAATGCAGAAGCCAGGAGGCAGCCTAAGGTAAAGAATTGATGCATAACTCTGGAGATTATATCAGTTCAATTGAGTAAAATAAATATTTATATTTCACTAAGGAACAGTATAATTTTTAGATTTAACAATAATTACTTACTATCATCCATTACTTCTAATAGAAGTATAAAAAATGTGGCATTGAAAAGAAGAAGAGAGAAAAAGAGAGCCGAGTGCCGATTGTAACTATTTAAGCACAATATCGAGACTTACTCTTAATGAATGCCGGTAAGTCAGAAAATGCCTAGAATTAGGAAACTGTTGAGCCATTTGTATATTTTTCTCATCTCGATTGACACCCGTGATTTGTATATCCTGCAAAATGTGCATTACATGGCATTATACTCAAGGATAAAAAATGGATGCAGATACTAGTTTCCAACCAACAAAGCAGTCCCAAATACAAGAATGAGATACATGAAAATCAGCATCGAAGTCAAGCTCCAGCAGTCCTTGGTCATCTTCCCAAAGATTGTATATAATTACTTGTGTTCCATGATCTTTCATCATATGAAACTATAATCAACAAAACCAAGAATTGGATGTTAGAGCATTATGATGTTCCTTTCTTTGTTAAGTACCGATTCACTATTCAGTTAGCCACATAAGACTGAATAGTGATACAACAAAGGACTGGATCATCATCATTCTTTAAATTTATGCCAAATAGAAATAAGAACACAGTTGAACTCATGCAAAATTAGACGTTGAAGGAACTCACCTGTCGAAGAAGTTCTGTTTCACTGTCGAATGGAGACCACTGAACAATAGTTTCTATATTTTTATCCCAATCAGCAGCACTAGATCTTATCATCTTCTTCCACTCTCCTCCACCTCTTATATAGTCAAGCTTCATCAAGTGTTTACAGTAACTTTCATAGGATGGATAAAGTAAAGATAGCTTTTAAAGTTATAATGCAACAAATCTTGGCCAAATGAAGATATTGAGTTCGATATAAAGAGATGAGCCCAAGCATATATAGTTAAAAAAAAATAAACTCACTATACCATCTCAATCAGTCCTCAGATGATGATTTGGTTTTTCATTATATATAGCCCCCTCTATTCACGGTCTAAGTAGTTTATTTCAAACAATAACCTACTGACCGCTCATTTTCTTGATACATACAAAACTATGAACTAGATAAGAAAGATGATATTCACTATAAAAGGAAGAAAAGACAACAAGAACCAAGGATCACATATGATGAATTCATCTATATTAAGGGAGTAGTAATTGTAGAGGTATAGTAATTGCTTCATTAATCAAAATTTGAAATGCTAAATGTATAAAGATACGACTATGGCATCCAAAAATTTCACAGGTTAGGACACAATAAAAAACTAAAAGTTATACCATGGGAACCACGATATCTTCTTTTCCAGTACTCCTTAGAAACGTATAGGACAATAATCCAATGCTCTGTGAGGAACTAAAGTTAACATTGACAAATTAGTCATGCTAAGAAAGCATGTCTGCGAAGGAGTAACTATGCTTACAAACTTCAGAAAGGCAATCGAAACTAAGGAAACAAACCTTTTTCCATCTCTGCCATGACATCGTGAGAACACAATCACATCAGCACCAAGCCTCATGGTACTTGTCTTAAAGCCATTTCCATCTGTCCACAGAAATCTTACTTGAAATAATTAAGAAAAACCAAAAAGTACGTTTTGAGAGTAAGATACTTATAAACCAAAAGCACAACTTTTGACAGTAGCACACTTTACATTGTCCAATGGTATTTGCTTGCTTGCTTTTTGCAGAATAACCGAATGACATGCAGTGACGCATTTTCTCAGGATCCATTCCACCACCATTATCTGCAGCCAAAAACTCTTATTGATACGAACTTGCAGTATAAGTCACATTTCAGTCCAATCCCAAAGAATAACATATAGCATGAGAAACTTATTTTTTAACAGTCAATATGCCTATGAAATAAGCAAACAAGCTTATGTCAATATAATTGATCATAAAGCATTTAATGGAAGTCTAATAATATAATTGCGTCAGCTTAGGGGAGACAAATAATATGTACCAGGACAAACAAAAGTATCTTCTATTTAAAGTGAGAAACTTTCATCACAATTTCAACAAACACCAACGCTATGCTTCTAAACTCACAAGAGATCTGCCCTTACCTTCAATTAAAAGCATTCTGCTGCCATCTTTTTTATTCAGAAGCATATCTACATTAACATACGTGGCTCCATTGCAGACCTGTGATCCAAATTATAAAAGAATGAAATATTAGCAGGAAAAGAAGACATATCAGCTGAAAAGTAGATACATGTTCTTTCCAGCTCAAGTACCTCGTCTAATGAGTTATCCAAAAGCTCAGCAAAAGCTGCAAATGGCATTTTTAGAATAAAATATTAGAATTTTTTAATAATCAACGCTGAACAACCAGAACCTCTGGAAAATATATTCGTCAAAAGTTAAAGAAATTTTCTACGACATTACGAATGAGCTTACCTCCAAGCGCCCATTTATGACTTGTTGCATTGGAATGAAGAAACTTAGGATGAACCCTAACATGATCCATGCCCACTGAAAAGGTTTAAGAAACTAAAGTTAGCTGTTCATTTCAGTTTGGAAAGTTCTACCAATAAATCTAATGCTTAGAAAATGTCACTCCAGTATCTACTAACAAATCTCACTATGACATAGAGTACCCTGAGACAAGATATAAATAAAAGTATAGTTTCAGTGTGGAAGTTCTCAAAACAGACAAAGAGCTTCATGGCCATTATGTTACCATTTCCTGCAGAACCATAAAACTAATTAATTTTCACATCATAGGTTTTCTATCATATTACCCTAACCAATATTTACATCCAAAAAAAGAAATACTACCCTCACACATTCATAAACATGAACAGTATAAGTTCAACACTCCACATAAGGTTATTTGCCTCCCAACTTACAAAACCGTGGTAATAAAAATCCCAGGAAGAAGACATAGTTCTCGATTTAAGATAATAGGTAAAGGCATTGAAGCGCACAAGGTAATATTACATGTAGCATATATCTGACGATATCTTCCCAAACTGTTAAAGAAATTTACGAGATTCTTCGAAACAACCATCATCAATCACCCATCAATAGTTTTTCTCCACTAATTCGTAAAAGATCGCTCATTGAGACAGGTCTATATACTTTTCAAGATTTTTTCATTCTTCCAAAACCATAACAAACGTCTGAGACGTAATATATTATTCTCAGTCTCTCAGCAGATTGAGAAACATAAGAAGGAAACTTCTTACATGACTCATAGACAAGAAGAAATACCTGACCCCAAATTCCAATCACCGGATGGAGCACCTTCATAATCTCCTGCTTTCCAAAACTGCTTAGTATTAGAACCACAAGCGCTTGCACAAAACCCCGGGCCGGAATCATGCAACTTAACGTCAGATTCAGGCGGCGGCAATAGACGCAATTCTTCCGGTTTGTAATTCGGATGAAGAGGTTCTAGAAATCCGACAGGCAAAACCGCTCCTAACTCATTCAGTCTCCTCCTCTCAGATAAAACTCCACCGAAGCCCCCTCCCGGAGTTTCACTGTTCGATTCGTCACCTGAATTGGCATAATCATCAGCCTTGGAATCCGAATCGCCACTACTAAGTTCAATGTAAGCTAGAGGAGCCTTCCGACACCCATTGTTTTCCAGCGATTTCGACGTTCCAGGCTCTTTTCCATATTCTCTCTCTATCCGACGTTCCATATTGCAAAGAAAATGATTAGAGAAATAGAGATTCGAAGCTCTGCGCGAGCGATGAATAGCGGAAGCGTTCTCGAAAAGACTCTTCTCCGCAGAGGCCAGAAAGTACGAGAGGGGAACAGGTTATTTATATTTGTGATGTTTGTATAAATCCGGAATAAAACCCCAATGACTTGGTTCGGCTTTAAATAGTGGAGACTAATTTTGATTAATTACCGTAGTCATTGAATTAAAAAAAATATTAATTTCTTCTCCTAATTATAAGGTTAGTTGGCATTGAAGTAGATATAATAAGGATTGACTTTATTCTTCACTCAATGTTTCGCTTAACATCTTAAACGAAATTTTCAAACAACTAATATCTCAACAAAATTTGATTAGTTGCATAATACCATCGATGTTAATTTTTTTATGTCAATTTTTTACTCGATAGTCTTATAGTCTTATAGTCAATTTTTCAAGTATACATATCAAAATTGAGTCAATTATTTGATTTAAAAAATGTCGATAGATTGACGAGCAATACACGTCGATAGATTGAAATAATTGAGTCAATTATTTCATTTTTATATCTATCGTCGAAGTTCTTAGTAAATACGCATTCCTGACCTTGAGTTAAAAAAAATGAACCATAGTTGACGGTCGCTTAACACCCACGATGTATGTTACAAATGGTCGATAAATGGACCGACCGTCCACTCAATATTGAAAAAAAGACTTTACTTTTTAAACTTCAAATCACTTGTTAAGTTTCTAAGACAAATGTTATTTAAATAGCTTAGAATTTTTAAATTAGGGTAAAAAGTTAAGCGTATTGCAAGACAAATTCTTATAAAATGGTCCAATATTTTAAGGTAATCAATTATGATTTAACTTTTCTTATTACATATATTAGATATAATGTTGCCCCTAGTATATCAATTTATTTTTAGGGTAGTTAATTATTAGTCAATTCTTCCTAATATATCAAAATTTCCCTAATTCACTTGATTTGAACTTTTTTTCATCACGGTTTTGCAACTTCAACAGACAATAATATATAAATTTTCCATTAATTTAATTTTTTTTTTAATATAACATGTATTTTAATAATATATTTAATATTTTACGATAAAAATTGTATTAAAACATATAAATATTGAAAATTCAAGCAGTTTTTTTAAAATATTGTTTAATAATACTGTCGATATGCATTAAAAATTTTAAGTCATTAGGATAACATTAATCTAAGAAAATTATTATCAACTGATTCAAATTAAAAAAAAAAAAAAACAAAGTTTGAGTCGTCCTCACTTCAACGATGAGTGAACCGTCGAGTCATTAAGCGGCCATCTGCACTTGACGGTGCAGCCATTAAGCGGCCATTGGTAGGATTTAGATTGCTTTTTTTTTTTTAAATTCAAGGTTTAAATTGCCCATTTATCGAGAATTCAAGGTTTCTACTGATTTTACCCTTAAAATAAACTTAAAAATGATAAAATTGTTAAACAAATAGAAAAAAAAAATTAAAATTTGACAAAAATATGATGGTAAACTTTCTGTTAAAATTATAACAAAATTCAAAGTATCAATTAGCGACTTTTAAAGTTTATATTATACATTGTAACTACTCACATAGTTCACTAGATAAATTGATGTTAATCCAATAAATAGTTCTAGCAACAAATTTGTAGTTCATTGGAACCGTTTTTTAAAAGTTCTTTTAGTGTGTCATAACGAAGTTAAATTGGGGATTTGAATAACATACGTTATTTCGCCACCCTAGCGGAATAAGAAGGTTGATTCTCAGATTTGATAGATATTGGCTATCATGTTTGAATTTTAACTTTGGAATTATTGTTAGGAATAATTCCAATTGAATCATGAAACATATGGGCTTATCCCATTTGACAGATACTATTGTTTTATCCAATTTGAAAGCGTAATTTTGAAAGATATAGAGTATCCTTTTTTAATTTTGAATTATCTATCTAGATTAGTAAGTCACACGTTTTAAAGTATAAATCAATTTTTGCATCAATAGTTATTTTTTTAATTTTTATTTAAAGATCTTGAAAGAAACAAAAGAAGATAGCAAAATTAGGTCAAGATTGAGTTTCCTAATACTCAAAGATCGAACTCTCTAATAATTGCTAAATTTAATCATAATTTATATAGGTAATTAAGTGGGTGTCCATAAAATTTATGAGGTTACGGAAATCATTATGTATTGTTTCTGTAAAAAAATTAGAAGTTATTAACTACTTATGCGTCCATTCAAATGGGGATGATGTCACCCCTTGCAAAACCATCCTTGTCGCGCAAATAAGCGGTCATCTATGCTGCCGAAAACATTTTTTGATTTGTAAATTTTAACTTTGGAGTTTGGTATTGCAAAATTCATTCATTCTTTTAAATTTCTAAGTCGATAATTATTCGTTTATGTAATACCCAAGACGTTTGAGAGATAATATAGTTTTTTATTAGGTTAAGATGTCATTTGATGAAATTTATTGTTGTTTTATTTATGAAGTTTACAAGACTTTTAAGTCAATTGAACCAATTAGGGTTATGAAACTAAGTTAACCAAATTTTAATCATAGCCTACATAGTTTTTAGAGATTGTCTTCACAAATTCTCTCGGAACGATTGATGAAAAGTCGTTGCCATTTCGATTTAGAGTTCACAGAATATGGATGAATTGAGATTTTAAAATAAACCAGTTCTTTCTTGCTATTTAATTCTTCTTCATATTTTGATTTTTGAGATTATAATGAGTTTTAGAAAATGTTTATAAACACTTGTTTACGTTAGTTTTCTGACTTCTATAAAGTTATATTTGACACAAAAATAAAAAAAATAAATTCTTAAATCGTATCATTTAGAGTTAGGTAGAGAAAGCTGTGACATTTAGAATTCTGTATGTTTTGAAAGTTTTTCAAAAAATGACGAAAATTGGATAGTTTTGTAAATCATTAAAAAAAAGTATCCTAATGTCATTTGATGAATATTTGTCCTTCTATAGAGTTTTTGCAGATAGAAAAATGAACACACATGTTCTTGAATTGTGTCCTTTTGAGTTATGTAAAGAAAGTTATGAATTTTTCAATTGCAAAAAATGACTAAGTGTTAGGATTTATTACACTTCTATGATTCTCTGACATAAAAAGAAACTAACATAAAATATGTTGATTACATAAATTGCAATGATGAATTATTTTA
Organism: Begonia fuchsioides; assembly: GCA_003255005.1. NCBI lineage: Eukaryota > Viridiplantae > Streptophyta > Magnoliopsida > Cucurbitales > Begoniaceae > Begonia > Begonia fuchsioides. Next base: position 157,290 of record QAOC01014633.1, read on the forward strand.
GATATTATGACAATAATTAAATATGACTCGAGAATTTGTTAAGATGTTTATACTGAGTAGATAAGAAAGTTATTTTTGAGGATTTAATATGTTTTAGATCTTATGATTTGAAATGTGTGCTTTTAGACTTTAATGTTTTATGATCTCGAGGATTATTATATGTTAAATGGGTTTTTTATATAAAATATCAAACTTCTTTATACATGTATATATTATTATGCACATTTCATGCATCATGAAAATGAATTTTTATGCATGAATTTTCAAAATACAACGTAACAGTCTCAATGATACGAGATAATGGTTTCGAACGGAGGTCGAGCGAGATTGACTCGAGGGAGTACTAATGGTGTCAACTCACCTCAATGGTAGATCGAAACAAACGAGATTGTCCATCAAGTTCTGACCATAAGTGTCTTCACGACAAGTTAAGATGTCAAAAGTAAATAAATATAAAAAGATTGAAACGAAACGAACATGCATTGTTTTACAAAATTACACAAGCGTTGTATGTTTATGATACATTATTTATTAAGTTATATGCTTATCAATGAATTCTATGATGTGGATGAAGAAAATAAACTATAAACTAAGTGACACGTGATATTAGTTTGATCAGTAGTTTTGGCAGCAAGGCAGATTTGACCTATGTGATGAATAATTTTAAGATCATGTTTTCAATAAATATTTTAAAATTAGATGGTTTTCAACACGTTTTAAATTAGAAATCTCTATGTTGATTTGATTTTACGGTTACTATTATGAAAACCTTGAATGTTTATTTAAAAAATAATAAATTTTGCTGCAATGTTTTTACATATTATATTTTTAAAAAATTGAGAAAAAAAAGGATCATCACAGTTTAATTTCTATTCAAACATTTTAAAAGAAATAAAAAAGAAAAGTTCTAATAAATCAACCATCATTCTTGAACCCTCTTCAATTTTTCATAACCTTCTCTAACATTCTTGAAACTTCTCATGTGAATGAAGTTTATATTCCCAACAAATCATCCCCACTGTTTCAAATCGAAAAATAAAATCGAAGAAAAACATGTAGAGCCGAGAAAATAGGAATGAAGCTAATTAGACATATTGTTTGGTTAAATTGAAACACAGATTAAGTAAAAAAAAATGAAACTTTCATCTGGAGCCAATATGGAGCAGTAGCTCAATGAACTTGGCACTCGATGATGCGGAGGGTAGAGAGATGAGAGCTACGACAACAATTTATAAGCATGAACGGTCCCAGTTTTACTCAAATCTAAGTACATAATTTTCAGTTTAGCATCTCTATGGACTACGAATAAATTTCCAAAAACTAAAACTACTCAAAGATGGAGATACTTGATGAGACTTGCTGCGTGCTTTGCTGGGTAAAGCAAAATCAAAGAGAGAAAAAGAAAATAGAATAAAAAAAGAAGACGAAAAGTTAGATTTTTTTGAATAATCCAAGCCCTGTTTTTGCGCAAAAGTAATCCTTTTGACACTTTCACTGCACATATGGATGGAAGATGTGTTTTTACTACTGAACATTATGCACGACGAAACATAATTATTTGACGATGAACCATGCATTTTTCCTCGTAAAGCCATTGGAAATTTAAGTTAACGTGTGTTGGGTTTTACGGAGTCTAATGTAACTCCAGGTTCTTTTGAGCGGTTCAAAAGTAATCATTTTGATCCCCATGTTCCTCTGTTTCTTTTAGGCTCATGTCCGTAATTCTAATTTTGTAAACCCTAATATATTTGCTATGATACTGCTGTGGAGGTGCACTGATTGGTGTTACCACGAAAATCTCATTTGTATCTTTCTCTTATTTTATCTTCTTAATCATTGTCGGTATTCGAGATCCTAACAACGTGGAGGTGAAATCAATAGTTAGTTAAAGACTGAACATCAATTTATATCTTGAACTTTATGCTCATGTACATAAGATACTTTGAAATTTGTTCTAGGAGAATGAACACATTGAAGCAATAATTTTGTCAATGAACTCCTCCATTTAAAAATTTATTTAATATTTAAATGGTGCAAAGACTCTTTTGAATGGATATATCCCAAATACAATTAAAATGAGAGTGATAGAGAATGAAAATGACTTGAAAATCGATGCTGCAGCGGAATAGTAAATACTAAGTTTTAGAAATATATAGAAGAATGGATATGTGGATGATGAGAGAAAATATGGGAATGGAAAACGATAGAACCTAACCTCCTTACCTTATATACTTCACCCAAAAAAGAATAGAGAATAAATGTAGAAAAAGAACTCTAAAAGCTCACTAAAAAATATGCAGCCTCAAATTCTTCCATCCAACAAGGAATTACTAGAGAATGAAAAGCTAAAGAGCCAACTATTGAAAGATTTCACTTTGAAAAATAACTATCAAATAATCAAATCGTAGTTTATGTTACTACCATGACGCATTATTTATCATCATCCTAGACTAATGACAAACTAAAATTTAAAAAGATCGACTGACATTATAAGAATTCTAATTAACACTAAAAATAGGGTTGTTAAGTTATATATTCAAATCGAGATTCAAATCTAATTTTGAATTCAATCAAATTCGAATCAAAATTTAGATTTCAATTCAAACTTCAACTCAAGCTCAAATTCAAACACGAAGTCGATTTTGAATTTAAATTCAAATTGACGCTAAATATAGGGTGGTTGCAACTAAGTCCATAAGAAAGAATCGTGATTCAAATATAAATTTGAATTCAATTAAAATCAAATCAAAATTTAGATTTCAATTCAAACTTCAACTCAAACTTAAATTCAAATGTAAAGTTGATTTTGAATTAAATTCAAATTTGAAGATACAACTTCCTCACTCCTAAAGAAGAAAGAGTCTAGAAATTAATTAAAATAGATGATAAATAAACTGAACTTCAATTAACTTATTTTGTTTGCAAATATCAGTAATAATGTGCCTCCTTAACGCACATCAGGAGAAGAGAGATATAATGCTAAAAATTAAAAGTCATTTCAATGTAGAGGTGTTCGATAAAAACATCATTAAGTTTGAAGTGTTTATTACGACAAATAAATTAGAAGAGTCTCATGCAAATGATCCTTAAGTTCAAGGGTAAATTAATATGTCCCTTCAATTAAACTAGCAAAATGTGCTTTTTCAACGTGGCTAAAATGCATTTTTGCGATTGAAAATACCCAACAAAAACTAATTTTAAAAAAATACGATTCCTTCGAGAGAAAGATAAATTTATCCTATTAAAACACAAGAAATAGTTTGAAATCAAAATACAACGTTCATAAATAGGCTTAGATATGAGTGAAGTAGAGGTAAAACAAGGAGTGGTGCACTAGTCCACAAAATAGCTGCGCGAACTCCATTGCAGGAGCTGTGGGCAGAAGAGCTTTGTCACGACCCGAAGTAGGGCCGAAACAGAAAACGCCAGGCCAGTTGACCGAATCTACCAAAGTAGACTCGGGCTGACCCAAAGGCTAATAAAAAGAACAACCCAATCCACAAATCCCAGGGCCAAATAAGAATGTTAATCTACAACATAATAATAATTTACATAAAAGTACTTAGTTATACAAACTAAACCATAACGTTTAGGATTTACAGTACAACTATGCGGAAAATACAACCTAAACTAGTCTTCATAGTCATTCAGCAGCAGCTACAAGCATAAACTAACCACCTGGATGGGGGAGTCGTTGGGGTGAGTGACTAACTCAATAAGAAGTTTATATTTAATGCAATAATTTAAAACACGATTTTTATCTTTTATTAAAAACGTGTTTAAATCCAGGATAATGCATGAAATACAAATCAATAAAATCATGCTCTTTATCAATTATAAAGTCGGCTGCTCAAGCCCCTGTGAGGTATTTGTAAAACTTGTCACATACATAAGTGACTATACTATAAAATATCCTCACAGCAATATCAATAAATCAACCCCA
>QAOC01014633.1:161476-200433 GCA_003255005.1 Begonia fuchsioides
TTCATCCGACCTCCAATTTCGACAAACTTTATATCAAAACACTCGTCTCGACGAGACGAACATAACGGTACCAAGAATCGCTAGAAAAATCACTGTTTGAAAAACCGATCTCAAATTGGTTTTTCTCCGATTTCTCCTCACATACAAGCTTTCCTTCAAAAATACTTGCATAGGACTTAATAACTTTTCAATACGAACATTCCGGTACCTTAAACGTCGAAAACCGTTGACGAAAACTCAAACTCCCTCAAAGTCGGTCGCGGTTCCTCGGTCGCTCGTCGTCTTCGATTTCTCCAGGTAAGTTTCTCTTTTCCTTCTAATTCTTATCCTTTAACGTTATCTTATAATATAAATAATATATATTATATTATATTATAATTACATAATATAATATAATATGATAAAATTATATTATAAAAACCGATCGGATAGCTATTAAATTTCCGATCCAATCTTCTCGGCTTTTATCAAAATAACTATGTTTCCACATAATCGGAAACATTGACTTAATCCAAAACGTCCAAAATTTACGATTTGAACATCAACGGTTCGATCGAAATTCAAATCGTTTACCGAGAATATTCAACGTTACACGTCACGAAATCCGACAAATTACTAGTCAAAGTCCAACATAAGACTAGTCAACAAACGCGAAAATTTTACACATAATTTACATATTAAAAATTTTACGATTTTTACAAGCTTCATCCAGAAGAACACCGAATACCACCACGGCTCCGTCAAGTGCTCATCTCCCCTGCAAACGCCGGCGACGATTGCTCTCGCACACCCTTCTGCCGACTGCAATGGCGGCGTCTTCTCCAACCTCAGCTGCAAAGCATACAGCTTCTTCGTCACTATCAAACATTCCTTTTTTCTATTTGTGACTTGTCCGGGACATACCTGCGACATAAACTGGGCGGTCGTCATTTCTGAACGGACAAGCCCGGGGCTGACAACCGTGATTCCGACATTAGAGCCAAGCTCGGCCCCCAGTGTCTCAAAGAAGGAGAATAGAGCTGCTTTGCTGGCCTGAGACAGGTCAAACAGTTGCAGAAACCCTAGTCAGCCATCCCATTTAACGTAGTAGAGTTAAACATTGGATAATCATTTGTACATTGTAGAGGGCTAGCCTTGGGCCACTAAGCCACGCTGCACACGAAGAAATAACAACGAGTTTCCCCTTGCTCTTACGAAGATGCTGAATCGCGAAATGGGTGGCGTAGACGGATCCCCAGAAGTTTATCCCCTGCGTAGATTAACGTATTTTCGTGATTCTTTCAGAACCCCAACGAATATAATAGCTTACTGTTCTTAAATGTACAAAAATACCATAATCGAGCTGGCTCTAGAAAGCTCATCGATGCTGATTTCTTCGAACATGCCTGTTTGCACAACCCCGGCATTGCTTACCAAATGATCAACTGTCAGTTGTTAAAGACAGCACACAAACAGAAATTGCATAAAATCATAGGCTCTGCTATTTCAAGAAAACTTTGGTGAAGCGAAGAACGAAACAATCTACCATACGTTGCCCGAAATGGCTCACTGTCTCGCCCACAAATCGCTTACAGTCATCCACCTTTGAAACATCGGCGCATATAATTATAACATCCGGCGACCCCAACCGCCTAGCTTGGTCGGCCACCTTCAGAAGGCGTTCCTCTCTTCTGGCAACGAGGGCCAAACGAGCCTTCCTCTTCGCATACTCGTAAGCTAAACACTGATACATTCAAAAAGCAAAGCCTTTTTAAAACCCCAATTTCTTTCGGTAGAGATAACAAAAAGAAGATCCACAAGAGAGAGAAGTACCTCTCCGATCCCAGAAGACGCTCCGGTGACCAGAACCACCTTGCCAGAAACGTCTTCAGAATAGACACGGGCTTTGATGAAAGAAAGAAGCTTGAAAGTCAGCAGAAATGGGAGAGTGCAAAGAAAGAGAAAAAGTGCGAATGGAGGGAGGAAAACATTCAGAAGCTTGTGAATCAAATCCATGGGAGTTGCTGTGACAGTGTGGTTCAGGCGCATTCTTATATCTCCTAGGTTTTCCAACACTTTTCTTTCCATTACTATAAAATATCCATTTTTTTCCAAAAGATGCGAGAAATTCGGCCGGTCGTCTGATAATTTTCAAATACATGACCGGCGGATTGAACAGATTCTCTGTTCCACCATTTATAATGTTTTTCTTACAAAACTGATCTAGGTTTTGATTGGTTCAGTTCTTTATTAAGTTCAATTGGATTTTAGTTCTAACAACTTAATTAAACTGTTCATAAAAAGAAGATGCCAATTGGGTACTACCATCGAAACAATTGACACAGTGAATACAAATGCGTGAACCAGTCGACCGCCCTCCAAAACATTCCATTGAAATTCTCGAGAATGACGCGTTGGCTATCTGGATTTTCTTGTAATCATCTGGAAAACCAAATGTTAATTGAAGTTTCAGTTCATTACTATATTCATTCATAGAATTTTCTTTTTCATAAAATATCTCGTAAAATAAAATAATATTTTGAAGCAAAAACTTTTTTTTCGTTTAAATTTGCAATGGAAGTCTAAATTTTTATTAAAGAATTATTTCATAAAACATACTTACATAAACGTTTCAAAATATAAAATAATTAAAATTTCATTTATATACAATAATTATTATCTTTAAAATACTTTTAAAATATAAATTAAAGTTCTTTCATTTGTCATTTTTGCATCCACTTAAACTCTCTACATGAATGGATTCTGAAGACAAAACATGCATGCATAATTACTAATTTTTGTCCTTAGCTTAATTTAAAGTTGTGATTAGAACGTTTTGACTGGTTGATAAATCCATGTTTCATTAAAATTCTGATAAAATCTCATTTTGGGTCAATTTCGATGTCATATAACTTTTTCTTAAAATATTTGATCGTTACGATTATGGTATCCACTTGTTTGTTCAGAACTCTACTTTAACTTCGTAGAAGAGCAAAAATACAAATAAAGTCTTTAATTTTCCCATCTTTGACTATTTTCAAAACTCCACATATTCATGTTGTTTTAGAAAAATCCTAATATTTAAAAGATATTTAAACACCCATAACTTTTTTCATGTAATGTCTGATTCATGCGATTCAAACAACAAATTAATCTTCGTAATGTATATTAAAACTTTGTAGAAGACATCATATTCAAATATGTCGTTACACCTATGTTTAATGGAAATCTTTAAAAGTCGTACATACTTTATATCTTTGAAACCTTAATTATTTTTCATCGTATCTTTATGATTGAAAAACCAACTTCTTTATTTTTATGTGTAGTACAATTTTGAAGAAGTTACTAAAGTCATTAAATGTCGTAAAGTTACTCATTATTGAAAATTTGTTAAAACTGTTCAAATTTATAATTTTTGAATCTCAATTATTCCTACAAATTCAATAACTTTTTCTACAAATATTAGATTATCAGAATTCCAATGCCACTTTGCCTATTAGAATACTAATTAAAACATTTAGAAAAACTTAACTTTATTAAATATTATCATCCCTTCATATTTAGTTAGCTTTATAGTTATTAATTTCTTTCTAATAAATGGAGTCAAGAGTTAATTTAAAACTTATAATTGATCAATCTAATTTATTCTTCAATTATTTTCCTATATATTGTGAATTTCAAATTTATATATTTATTCTTGAGAAGTCATAATTTACTCTATTTAAATGCAAAATATTTGACAATAATGATACAATCATTTTAAGAAATTTACGAATATTACATTTATAAATTTTTTTAGTAGAGGAATACATAATACACAACCATCTCCAAATATCTTTTCATCACTTCTTTTGTTATTTCTGTATTTTACTAACAAATACATTGATGTCCTATACATTAGTTTATGATACTACGGAACCATATTTTATTAAATATAAAATATATTTATTTCATGTCACAACACAACTACACATTCTTGATGAGGTAAACTATGCTTATGTTTATAATTATTTGAAGATTTTATAATTCAAATATAAGTCATTTACTTATTTTAATTATTTCTCTTTATATATTATCCTCACATATATCAAATATATACGTTAATATAAGTTTGCATAAACATTCAATTAATTTATTCACATATTCTAATACATTCTAGCAAATACTGGCATCAATAACATGTAATTTTTTAATTAAGGATTTAAATCAAATTTTAAAATGATATTTAAATCAAATAAAAAATGATATTGGCATACAACTCCACCTATTATAGTCTAAAGAAATCTTTTTTCATTACACTATTTTTAATTTGAAATATAAGAATTCTAGTAAATGTAATTTTTAGTTAAATTTAAAATATAAACAAAATTGTACGTCATATACCACGATAAAGTATAATAAAATGCATGTAATTTCTTCAATACAAATTTAGCCAAATGGAAAATGTCTTGCACAACAACCATATGTTCTTCAATGTTGCGGCTACTACGGGTAAACATAACTGACCTAGATCATGAAACTTGACAAAAATTGACGACTTTGGTCCGGTCTTAGTCGGCGAGAGGAAAAAAATTTAACTTCTAGTCCGTTTGAGTGAAAACAGATTTTTGTCATTCTAGTCTTGGTCTACAATGTCCTACGACCATAACCTAGACCGTACCATCTAAATCATAAATATTTGTCAACCTTTTAATTTAATTTCATGTATTCCATCATTAATCATTTAATTCATTGAGTTATTTTGTATTTTATCTATTAAAATATATTAGTAAATTAAATATGGACATTAGGACTAAAGAATTCTAGAAAAAATAAACACAAAAAACAATATGTTACGAAAATTAATAAAACTAACGAAGTTTATTTTTATTATTTGTAAAATATTTAACAGAAAAGATCAAGACCAGACCATAATCGACGAATATATGGTCTGTTCTCGATCTAGTCCTAGTCTTTTAATGGTCTAATCGTTATCCACACAATTTTGGACCAAATATTAATGGTCAAATTCTAATTCTAAAAAAACCAAACTACCTCGAACTACTATCGCCCTTAGCGGCTACTAAATATTTCATCCCCAACCTTACCAAAGATTGGATTTCGTAGCAATTTGATGTCTCGCAGATCTCTAAACATCATTCAATATTGGACCTAAAAGTTCTTATGTGCCCAAGAATAATCTACTTTTATTAAATGATTTCAAGTTTACGAAGTTGATTTCTGAATGAGACATGTATTTAAACTAACATCATCTAACGTTGGGAACCAGAAAATCCCAACACAAGGGACGAAGTTACATGAAGATTGGTCTGTTAGATTAAATAATTAATCGATCTAACATGCTTACTAAAGAACAAAATAAAACATTTAGATCAAGTGCGGAAAAGAATCGAGTTACCTCCGGCCATTGATGATTAAACCGAGATTGCCGCTTTCTCTCTTGAAAATCTCTACTAATCCTTTCTATCTCTCTATGATGGTGTATTTCTCAATGAGATAGGTGGAAATAGATTGATCCTCAAACAACAAATTAACCTCCTATTTATAGGCCCTTCAATCAAAAGACTATGAATATGAAGATGTGCATAATAATGGGTGACTTTATGTCCATTCATGAACAAACTAAATGTCATCTTAATGTACATAATTTAATTGATGGTTTTAGAAACCTTTCATGTACAAGACCATAATTGAGTTGGCAATTTGAATTTCAAGGGGTGCAAATATTAATCAAGAAATAATGCATCAATTAATTAGATGAATGTGCACAACAAATGTGCACTATTTAATAAATTGCTAACATTCTCTCACTTGGTCTTACTTTAATAAGAAAAATAACACATGAATCATATCGACGAATTCTCTTGAAGTAATTTTGAGAATGATCGAATATGTATCACAATGCATTATACTTCTTCTTTATTACCCATAAACTTTATGAATAAACCTATGTTTATTCAGGATCTAATGTCTTAGTATATTTCTCAAGCTGAATGTGTACACAATAATATATAAATATGAGAAATATCATTAGAAGAGTTACAATTATTCGTTCCAATAACGAAAACTTACATAGAAGAACTAAGTCCCATATTAAGTACATGATCCTTAAATTTCAACGGTTGCATGCCTTTAGTTAAAGGATCGGCGACCATTAATTCAGTGCTAATGTGTTCGATGACCACTGTGGCATCCTTAACACGTTCTCTTATGGCTAAGTACTTAATGCCGATATGCTTATTTCGACTACCACTTTTGTTGTTCTTAGCCATAAAGACTGCAGCTAAATTGTCGCAATATATCTTCAGTGGCCTATGAATAGAATCCACGATTCTGAGCCCTGAAATAAAACTCTTCAGCCATACACCATGTGAAGTAGCCTCAAAACATGATACAAACTCGGCCTCCATAGTGGATGTGGCAGTCAAGCCCTGTTTTGCACTCCTCCAAGAAACAGCTCCACTGGCAAACATAAAAATGTATCCTGATGTTGATTTTAGAGAATCAACACAACCAGCAAAGTCCGAATCGGAGTAGCCAATCACATCCAAGCTATCAGTCCGTCTATAAGTAAGCATGTAGTCTTTGGTTCCTTGAAGGTACCGAAGCACTTTCTTTGCAGCAGTCCAGTGGTCTTTACCAGGATTACTCTGATATCGTCCTAACATCCCAACAACAAATGCAATGTCAGGTCTAGTACAGACCTGAGCATACATCAGGCTCCCAACAACTGAAGCATATGGAATGTTCTTCATCTGGTCTCTCTCAAAATCGTTCTTCGGGCATTGGTTTTCATGAAACCTATCACCCTTCACAATAGGAGCTACACTAGGTGAACAATCTTTCATCCGATATCTCTCTAAAACTTTATTGATATAAGCTTCTTGAGACAGTCCCAAACAACCTCGAGATCTGTCTCGATGAATCTTAATACCAATGACATAGGAAGCATCACCCATGTCTTTCATATCAAAATTTTTAGAGAGAAACTGTTTCACCTTATGCAATAAACCTTTATCATTTGATGCAAGTAAAATATCATCCACATATAGGACTAAGAAACAAATTTTGCTCCCACTAACCTTCTGGTATATACATTGATCCATAATATTCTCTACGAATCCAAATGTAGAGATAACATTATGAAACTTTAAATACCATTGACGAGAAGCTTGTTTCAATCCATATATGGATTTCTTAAGCTTGCATACTAAGTGCTCACCTTCACTAGAGAAGAATCCTTCAGGTTGTTTCATGTAAACTTCTTCTTCTAGTTCTCCATTGAGAAAAGCCGTTTTCACATCCATTTGTTGCAACTCAAAATCAAAATGTGTAACTAGAGCTAAAATAATGCGAAGAGAATCTTTCTTAGATACCGGAGAAAATGTCTCATTGTAATTGATTCCCTCCTTTTGTGTGAATCTTTTAGCAATGAGTCTTGCTTTATATCTTTCAATGTTACCCAATGAGTCTTTCTTAGTTTTAAAGACCCATTTACATCCAATGACTTTTGCACCATCAGGTAACTTGACAAGATCTCAGACTTCGTTTGAATTCATAGAATTCATTTCCTCTTTCATGTCATCATACCACAAAGTTGATTCACAACTACTTATGGCTTGTGAAAACGTTTCAGGATCATTTTCGGCTCCAATATTGTAATCTGACTCCTGTAGATATGTTACATAATCACTAGGAATAACTGATTTTCTCTCTCTAGTAGATCTTCTTAGTGTCGTAACGACATTTTCTCGAGAAATTTGTTGTTCAACAAGTCGATCAACAATAATAGGGGTTTCCTCGAGAACTTGAACATTATCAGCAACTTGTGGAATATGATTAACTGGTTGTGTAACATTCATTTGATCTGTGGGAATGTTATGTACAGCAATCAATCTATCACTTGAAACACAGGGTTGAACATCAATGTGATCTCTTTCATGAGAAAACTCTTGAAATCGATCACTCTCACTAATCTTTTCTATCTCTACTAATCCTTTCTATCTCTCTATGATGGTGTATTTCTCTATGAGATAGGTGGAAATAGATTGATCCTCAAACAACAAATTCACCTCCTATTTATAGGCTCTTCCATCAAGAGACTATGAATATGAAGAGGTGCATAATAATGGGTGACTTTATGTCCATTCATGAACAAACTAAATGTCATCTTAATGTACATAATTTAATTGATGGTTTTAGAAACCTTTCATGTACAAGACCATAATTGGGTTGGCAATTTGAATTTCAAGGGGTGCAAATATAAATAAAAAAATAATGCATCAATTAATTAGATGAATGTGCACAACAAATGTGCACTATTTAATAAATTGCTAACATGGTCTCCCTCCACTGACCGTATGGCCGTGGTATATGACCTTTCTGAACCTGGAACACGTTTTACGTTTGTTGGTTAGTTCATTCTTTTCGGATAAATTTGAAATTAAGTGGCAGAGTGCACGTGTCGTGCATCAGTTTTTGTAACAGTAAAAATGTTCTACCCTTTTCCCAATACATAATAAACTTGTGCAGACAAAAGGGAAGGAAAATGATTGCATCTGATAAAAAAATAACATATGTATCTTTATTAACACACAACAAATATTCGAGCATTGCAGCCAAGGGTTCACCACAAAGTGGGCAAGAAGGTGCCAACTTCGATATGGACTTCGATTTGAACTACGTGTTGTTAATCTATGGCTTGATTATTGTGTTTTTCAATGTTATAATGATTATTATATATATTTTTGGGAAACCATGGCAGTAATTTGATAAGCACAAAGAGAGTACAACAAGATAGAATTAGGAAAGGATGAGAGAAGAAGCTTAGGGCAAAGAGAGAGAAAGAAGAAGGCGGCTCTGGACGGTTGAGTACAACATTCACACAGGAAAACTTTACATCTTATGCTTATATACTACTGCTTAACTTTAACCTAAGGAATAAATGAAAACTTAAGGAATAAATGAAAAGTACCGTAAATATAAAATATATTCTAAGTACAAATATATACTAACACAACCCCCATATACTCATAGGCACATTGGAGAATTGAAAAGAAGATCTTAAAGAAGCACTTATGCTTCAACCTCCTCAGCTCATCAACCCTCGCAATATAATCATCCACCCTTTTATTCAATTCTTTGTCAGGCAAAGTAAACAACTCAGTTTCACCGTTCAAACCCTCCCCTCCCTTCTTCTCTTCTTCCTCATCTCTACCATCACAGAGAATTACAGGTTGAGCGACCTCGAATTATTTCTCTGATAGAGGAGATGGAGACCGAGAAGAAGATGAAATAACTACTATTTTATCTCATGCAAGACGACAAACTATGAGATTTGCCGCTATAAAGACACTTTTGTAGTGGAATCAACTTGTTGGAGATCCATTGTTGTTTCTTTTCGGAAATTGTGGAATACCTGTTTAAGTAAAGGTCTTCTAGATTTCATTGAATTCCAACTAACCATGCTCATTAAAGTGTTATCACATCATGAAATACCCCTAATCACCTTGATTCTGCCCCGTGTTACGAAAATGTAAATGGCGGCAATATATTCAACTCACGAATTTAAATTTTGAGATTGTTAGTAATTTATCTTAGTGAGAGTAGCGTGTGAACTAATCCCAGTATTTAAGTTTGTATGTCAAAGCATTGAATTCCTCTAAAAACTCAACGAACGCTTGAAGAATAAATTTCGCACTCAAGATGTAAGATTCGCCTTAGGTTTCCCTTTGATTAGGTGGCAATAAAGGTAAGATTTGAAAAAAAAAAGTCTTTAACTATATTTAACAAACTCGCTGAAAATATCTCCCAATTTCATCTTTTCACAATGATGAAACATCTACCAAACCTCAATGCACTCCCTTGGCTAGGAGCGGCCATGGTGGTGTTGCTTGAAAACGTAATCGTAAATTAACGCAAGTGTCGCAGCTGTAGTAATAAAAATATCGATTCTACGAGGACAAGTCAACTTTCAATTCAGAGAATAAATTACAAAGTAAAAGAAATAAACTAAAAATCTTAACTTTAAATATTTACAAAAAGAATGAAAGAATAAAGAATAGGTTTTTCATTTCGATTGAGTTTTTTCATCTAAACTATCATGCATAAAGTAAATTACAGAAAATAAAGTGCAAGAAAAGTAAAATTAGTGGTCGAATCGAGAATTAGAATTAACCTCGAAAAGAATTAACTATAATTGACTTAAGCAAATCAACATAAGAAAAATTCAAACTTCAATTAAAACTAAACAACTCAATAATTTATGCTGTCAAGACTTGTAAAATTGATGAAAGTTAAGACGAAAAACAAAGGAGAGAATTTTGGTCATCGCCGTCGGAAACCGTTGTTCACACAGCCTCGTTCCCTCGCCGCCGTGATCGCCGTCACCGACCTCTTCCTCGGATTTACGCCCGGGCTTGATCGCAAGCTTGTTCTCTAATTCTAGCACACCTATTTCGTGGTATTCACCTTCCTTTAAGTAGACTTTGTGCAGCTTGCGGACTTGCGAGTTTGTTACGATTTGGAGGAAGATATGAATCGGTTTGGAAAATAGTTGAGATTAGGAAGGATTTTCAAATCTTCAAAGATATTCTTGTTTCCAAATTTGAATTTAAATTGATTATTCCTTCTTTTTCGTGATTCTTCGAGCTTATTTTTTGCTCTTCAATCCATATTTAAACTTGACAACTGCATCTGAACAAAATATTGTAAAAATACAAAATCTAGAAATATTGTTGAAAATCACGTAAAATCTGCGTTTTTAGATGTTGTTGCGATGTTGCGGCATTTATGCGATACTTGCCTAAAAATTCGATTTTTGAATAAAACATTATATGATCACATGCAATTTATCAATAAAATCCCGTGAAATATTAGGTCTTTTCAAAGCCTAATAGGTGGCTCAAACCACGGCAGGTACCATGAAGAGAAAGATCGAGAATGTTAACGTAATATGGATGTGTTTGAGCCTCGACAACCTAAGGAATCAAAATGTATTGCGTTGGGGAAAATAAATTGAAATACTATGTGTTTCATACTCAACAAGGGTAACATTTTTCCGTCTTCCTGCTCGGCATTAGTCCATGTCTCCTCTTCATGCTTCATCGTTTAGTACCATATGATCTAGTTCTATAAGCTGACACTGTTAGTACCATATAATCTAGACTGTTTTTCCATGGGTTGTCTTAAAAATGGTCATATTCTATAGTAAAAACATTTGCTAAGTTGCATGAAGGTGGACGTGGATCAGCTCATTTCTTGAATGCATTTATTTTTAATATATTCTCTTTTACACGGCATTTATTTCAACCTAGTTTTATAGGATTTTATCATTTTCATTTGAAGTTATTTGGGATTCTACCCTACCCTTTACCATTTTTGTGACTTGGAATCCACTCCAACTTCAGTCAACTTCAAGTTTCGATTTGTTCATCAATTACTGTACAATGTTGAAATTGAGCACTTACTCGTATCAATGATGCAAAGATATTGTGTTAGTGGATTAGGTCGGATAGTCTATTACAAAATAACAATAAAAATGAAATAAATCAAAACATTAAAGAAATACACATTTATATATCTGAACAGAAATTAGTCATTCATATTTAATCCATCTAGTTTTAACATAGTAAGGTAAGATATCAGTCAAAAATAGGTACGTAACTCTTTCCTGGGTTCATCGGGCCGAACCCCCTTTGTTTGGCTGTTTACGTACAAAGGATTACTTATCCACTCACATTAAATGTAATTAATTTAATTTAAATAATATTTAGTTTATCTATATTTGAGCTGTAATTGGTTAAGATATAGTATCTACGATATATTATAATTAAAATAATTATTTACGATAAAATAAATAAATTACTAATCAAAACCAAAATAACTTAGTATGAAAGTTGAAGCAAACTACACTGAAAGACAACCATGAATAATTACAGACAATTCTCGAACAAGGAAACACAGCTCGCTCACTTCACTTCATCTTCATCTCCTTCCATAAGCCTCCTGCTCTCCCTGCTCCCCATCAAAACCAGACACGAAGCAGAGAGATTATAAGTAACAACAAAACTGAAATAGATGAAATCTGAATGAGTAGACTCTTACTTTCTTAGGAGTTATGAAATCCACGAACTTCTTTCTCGGCTTGCCATTTGGCGGAGGGGACTTTCTAGGTTCATCCTTGGGAGAATTCGCAGAGCTTCGTCCAAATCCATGGTTTCTTAGTTGGTCTCTTACGAACTTGTCGTAAATAAAAGCTGCGCCTCTGAACTGCGGGAGCACTAGCCACGCCACTACCACGAGCTTCAAACTGTACCACACTGGTATCCTGCAAATTCATTCAACTTCAGCACACGCAAAAGTTTCAATCTCTTCGTTTTTTTTTTCTTTTTTTTTTCCCCCAAGTTACTGCTCTGCTCTTACCACTCTAGAACTGGTTGGATTAGGATCTCTACGAGCGTCAAAAATGAGTAGATAATCCAATACGCAAGCCACTGCTCATCATCCAGCTTGGTTTCGCTTTCCATGGCGATCACCGATGCATACCTGTAAATATACAATCATAATCCAACTTACCTTCAATTTAAACAAAAAACCACCCATTGAAAGAGAGAGAGAGGGAATCTCACAAGGGGTATAGCAGCATCAAAACAGGCCTGTAAACAGCAAGTTTCTTAAATCAGAGACCGAAATTAGAAGCAAAAATAAAACTAAAAACAAGAGAAAAATGGAAATACCCGGCTACGGAGTGAAGTTGCGTAAGGACTAGCCACAATTTTCCCATATTTTTTGAGAGTGAAGTTTAATTTTGAATGTATTGGAAGAGAAGAAGAGTCGTCGGAGATTGACAGGCGAACGATCAGTCTGACGAGTTCTTCCAGGCTGATGGACGATTTTAAATGCAAGAAATAGGACACGTGGCAGTAAATAAGACGGTTATAGGATTTGATCTTCAGAGGTGTCGAAAATCGATACAAACTTCAGGACCGACCCAACTTGTAGGAAATAGCCGGCTGCTCTGTACTAGGGACTGCCACGTGTACGAATACGATCACAGTGAACGGGACACGTGTCTAAGTGATCCGGACACTAGGCAGTTTTAGGGTAAAGTTTTTCTCGAAGCTGATTAATGAAACTATGAAACCTATACCAAGTGTTGAGAGGAAGGGTGGGTCGATTATTGGGGTTGGTCCAATTCCATTAGATGTCTAATCTAAAGTATTAGGGGTTAGAAATTGAAAAGAAGAGGAAATACTGCAAAAATGAATATAAAATATAAAAACGAATTTGGTAATTATGATTTAAATAATACAAAATAAAAAATAAGATTCATATATTTGTACTAACTATAATCCAAACGCTACTAATAGGCACCATGACTAAAATTTAATCAATTAAATTCACATTCGGAGTGACAAGAGAAAGCGAAGACGCCCCGCCCTATTAAAATTACTAGAGTTATTCTATGAAGTAGTAGATGCTTTAAATGTTCAAAGGCGATTAAAACAGCTACAAAATATCATATAATAAGGCCTTAACTGCCACATAATCTTTCTACTTTGACGTGTAAACCAACCATAGAAAGCGTGCCTTGCTTTCTCTCATCCACTGCAGTGGTTGATCTGCCATCCCCCGTCTCTTTTCTTCTCCATCTATCTGTGCCTCCTTTTCCTTCTCAGACAATCCAAAACAACAGTAATGGCTCCGAGAGTCGACTCTTACATCTATTTAGCAACACAAGTTTACATTTTAGTGCACGGGGAAGTACTCACAACTCCAAGGTTATCAGTTTTAGAATTTATAATGACATACAAATTTGTAACAACTTTTTTTAAATAAGAAAAATCTAATAAATTGTCAGATTTGTAGACACATTGTCATAATTGCTCTTCTTAAAATCGTCGTCAATCATGAATAAATCGAAACTCTTACACCATTACTTTGTCAACTCTTTTAAACTATAGGAAAATTTCTTCAGAGAACAAACATAGTTCTCTTTTTATGAGACTGGAAAACCTTAAGGTTGTTCCATATATATGCCTTCATCAAGTTCTCCACCAAATAATGCAATTTTGACTAGTGGAGAAATCACATCGGTGAAATATGTACTTGGAATCGAAGTACAATCTGTATCAACAATAGTGGTCGCACATGTTGTATCTTGGTTTCTTTTTTACTTTCATTAGCAATGAACTCCGTTTCGCCATCCTGAAATTTAACTAAAAACCACATATCATTCTTCTTAAGAGACTTCATCTCTCCAAACATGGAAATCAAGAAGTTGGTATTTTAAATTTGATTATTCGTAATTAGTTAAACAAATGTGTGAAAAATCTTACAATTATGGCATGCTAGCCGATGACGCAATTACTCATATCCTATTATATTGGAGAATAAGTTGAATTCACCTTTAGTGTACCGGAAACTTTGTTGAAGATAAAGCCGAGGGTATAAATATGGTTGAAGAAGGCAAGTTCGATTATGGAGTGCAAGATGGATTTCGACTAGAAATATATAGAAAATCACACAAGCGTGATGAGGAAGTTTATGTCCAAAGGAAGATTGTTGTATTGACAAGTGAAGAGTCCCTAACTTGATAGGGTCCTCTCTTGATATAGGAGTTTAGTGAAATTACGAAATTCAGTGTTATGAATTCATAGTTGTATAATTTACATTTATATAAATATGGAATGTAATATACAATGGCAGTACGATTCCTCTGATTGGCAATTAGGTTAGAACCCCTTTAATCAGGGTTGTCACCCTTTAACTATAATTGTCATCCCCGTCAAATTGATGTCGTTGATCAAGAAGTATCAATTTGCTTAGGAGAAATTAATGTTGTTTTCTCATCATGGACTTGGTGAATTTATCCGCTAGTTGCATATTTGTGGAAATGTGCGTGGAGGACCAGTAAATTTATTATCAAATGCTTAACAAAAATTGTGACAATCCAGTTCGATGTGTTTGGTTTGTTCATGGAAAGCGAGATTAGCAACAAATTTTAATGAAACTAGTATTATCTACAAAGCCAAATTATTTCAGAGCAAGTAGTATACATGACACGATATTTAGACGCAGTTGATGATTTAGAGATTCCATTTTGTTTCTTACTTTTCCACGCAACTAAAAAGCTACCAAGAAACATGCATCATGCCCTAATTGAACATCGAGTACTAGATCAACATGTTCATAATGTTGAGACTTGGATGGATAAAATAGGTCACAACTAGATGTCTTTTGAAGATATCTAACTATGGGATGAATATTAGCTGGATAAAGAGGTCTCCAAGTCAGCATAAAATGACTCACTTGTTATATTGCAAATGAGACACCAAGATGCATGATAACAAAATCTCATATGAAGTCATATGAACTTCTAAACCCACAAAATAAGTGAGTATCTAGATCTTTCATATGAAACGATGTATATAAATATTATTTTAACTAATCAATTAATTAAGAATTTGTCTGAATTATAGTAATGTCATCAAAATCAACAAGAAGAATAACAACTAATTTTCCGATTTTGTAAAGAAACTCGGAAGAATCATAGTCACTTTGTTCATAGAGAAAAGTGACCTCATCAAACCTTGTTGTCTAAATTTAAGTTATCAAATAAAGAATTTGACCCGGACCAAACTTGTTGTAAAAAACAGAGCTATTAAGATTATCTTTCAAGTTTACTGGAAGAATATCAAGTTTTTTAAAAAAGAAACAAAGGAAAATTCTTTCTAAACAATCAAAGTGATAATGATCATAAAAGTAGTTCCCATTACAATAGCTTGGATTTTAAATAAGCTACACTATTTCCTAAACTACAGCTAAAGTAATTAGGAAACAAATTAAAGACAGAAGGAAACTTAACCTAAATAATATAAATAAATAAAATAAAAGATTTTTGAAATTGTTGTGGAAACTTCGTTTTTGGTAAATCGTTCAGGCAAACGACATTAGATTTTTACGATTCAGCTCATTCTGAAATCCTCCACTAACCCATGTACCACATCGTGCATTTTTTTGGTTCTTAACTTTTTCATTAGGCTTCTAATTTTTACAATTAATCTTTCTTAGTGGACATGATTTATGCCACCACTTGACTCCATCATAACCCTATTTGTTATTAGTTGTCAAACATTCAAAACCATTAACTTTTTTAAGAAAATGAAGGTTGATGGAAATGATTTGCTTCAGATCACATAAGCAAACCCTCGAAATAATCCGTAACACCTCCAGTTTTTTTTTTTGTAATTGGTCGTTCTCTGCACTTTCCCTTGACCAATGTTTATCTTTGAACAGATTGTTAGAGTCACAATATTCTTGGGCAAAAGAATTTGAGGGCAACAAGCGGCAATGTGTGGCGAGGATGACTTCTATTCAAGAGTAACAAGGCGTGCTTTTGGCAACGTGGCGAGTGCAATGAGGGAACAATTTGGGTGCACGACTCCATTTGTTGGCGAGTAGACTGAGGTACAATGACAACAACGAATGATGGCGCGCTTCTTTCCCTATTGTTTCCTCTTTTCACCAGACGGTAGACTACTTCTTTTCTCCTCTCTTCAACAATAATTAGGTAAGCCTTTTGACATGGCAAAAACCGATATGGTTTCAGAACAAGTGAACCAGGTGAAGTTACTTGCTCAGTCTATTGAGAAAATAGATTCTTGTGCAAGCTTGTGGGGTTCAAATGGACGGTTTGGAGAATGAATTTTAACTGGAATTTTTAAGGAAGATTTTTAGATGTGCGATAAAGAAACCCTGAAAACTTTAGGTCGAGGGATGAAAGCAAACGGAACAGCAAGAGTTGGAGAAAAGATGGTCAGAAAAGCAAAATGGTAAAAATGGTCCGTTTTGTGGGGTTTCAGTTAATCAATCACAACTCGCGATTAACAATGAGTTAGGAAAGAGGGGTCATTTGTAATAAATGGCTAAAGGCTGGCCAAAAATTAAGGAAACCCAGTGGTAAATTGGAAAATGGGAATGACATGAAACTAAAGGCCACGTACGGCCATTTCTGATAAACGCGAGAGTACAAATCTGAATATGTAGCACAAATTTGGCTCAAGCACACTTTGAATAAGAGGAGGCGCCTCTCGAGTTCGCTCTCTTGGTGTGCGAGATGGTTGATTGATGCATGACATGGTGATAAGTTCCATCATTTATAGCATTGAGCATACCTCCTTATGTTTTTGCTTTTTCCAAGCAATTGGCTTATCTTTAAATTTTTCAAGGAAATCAAGGCCTACAAAATGAGCAATTATATTAAATTCTGTCGCAAAATTCTTTGCTCAATCCGTGCCACACAATCCTTCCGCAAAATAGCTTAATGGTAGAGCATTGGCACTTGAGGCAAGCTCCCTTTCTCTCGGCCTTTGTTGTTTTCTCCGCACACATTTACTCAAACATGCATGTCTCATTAGGATGTGTAATTTTGCACATAACCGTGGTCATTACCTTACAAGGATTCTTTTCTACATTGTATGCCCCATTAGTGTCTTCTACTTTAGTGTCTGAGTTAACCCTTTCCCAAAGATGCCAAGCAATGATCCAAAAGAAAATAAGGGGTCGGAAAGAGAACCCTGCTATAAGGCTCTTTGGCTAAGTCGTGAGAATACTTTAACAATTTTCACAAGTCAATAGACCATGCCTATGAATCCAAAATGAGTAGCTACCGAAACTCAAAACTTTATTGAACCTGCCACTCTCAATCATGAGGTAGGGTAGCATGGCCTTGAGCATAGAAATTTCCACAAGGATATCCACATAATTATAATCAACTCACAAAATGGCACACATTCAAGAGATTCACAAGAGGGGTACCTCAGGTCTCGTGTGTGGGCCAAAACCCTTGCCTTGAACCACTAACTTGTGGTCTGCTCACCTCCAAAATGCAGCCAAGGTGACGCTATAAATGGCCAACACATGACCATCTCAAAAGACAATAAAAAATAAGGTTGTGGAAAATAAACTTAAGAATTAAGTGTTACATTTTAATTTTTCCAAAAGAACATTTCTTCCATCTTCTTCTACTTCAAAGTCACGTAGCATAATGATGTCTCATCCTCAAAGTCACGTGAAAATGAAGAACACCAAATTGAAAATGAAAATGTTTTATAAACTACGGGCAGAAAAGCAAAAACACTAGTTTATTGAGACATGCATATTTAATACAAAAATAGAAAATCAAAATCGATATTGGATTCCAACGTGGGCCGAACAATTAGACTTCAGGTTATCCCGAATCTAACGAATAAATCAGAACCAAAATTAAGCAGTAATTCTTTGATGGTCCCGTGAAGAATAGCTTTCTCCTTCAAAACTAGTGTTTGTGGTGAAAGTCAAAGGAAGTTCTTTTTTTCTACTCGTCCAATCCTGCAAAGTCCCTGACGTTGAATCCAACTCTCCCAAACTTCACCTTCTCTTTACTTCCTCTGTATTTCAAGTAATCGGAGCACACAAACGACCGGTATAACCTCCTATTCCCGTCGCCGACCACATCCTCCGGCGAGAAAATCATTTCTCGCCTTCCCATGACCAGAAGTAACCCACGGAGAACCGATTCGTTACGGGGGTCTTCAGGATAACCCGGTGCGCCGACGATCTCAACCGGTCGTTGCTCCAAGCTTGAAGGAAATCGCCGACGTTCACCACGAGGGTCCCGGGGCAAGGGCTCACCTCCGTCCATTTTCGGTGCTTGATCTAACCTGGAGACCACCTGATTGGTCTTGATAGAGGATGGTTAGACAGCACGTATCAGTGTGGACTCCCAGACCTTCCACCTCGCTTCCATGGAGTTTTTCTTCTTCTACTTCTGGACCTGGAGAAGAGTAGTGATTAAACCTCAAGTATCCATTGCCGAGTTTGAAATCTTGGTCCAAATATTTTGTCTCAAAACCCTGGCCCATGCTCATAAGTAAAACTTTTATGATCTTTTCCGATAATTCTTCCATCTTGCTTCCATATTCTTGAAGCTTTTTGCTGCCATCATGAACATAAAATCACGTCAAACATTGAAAGAAAAAGCACAAAAAACTCAAAACTACGCTAGAACAACCCGAATTCCGGATCACGTCCGTCGAAGAGAACGGTTGCGGAAGACTGAGCAGACGCGAGGAAATTGTGAGGTCCCTTCACATTAACGAGTTCACACTTCGTGAAATCTCTATAAATAGAGGTTTGAGAATCATTCTCATCATCCCTCAATCCTTCCATCTTCATTCGATCGGAAAGTATTTGAAGTAGAGAGAGAATTTTTGGAGGGAGAGAAAAGAAAGAGTGTCAGAGGAAAAAATAGGTGTGGTGCTTTTGTGCACATTGTGAGTTTTAAGAGTGGTGATTTTTCTTAGTGAATATTTTCTAGAATATTTGATTCTAGAAAAATATTGTAAATCTTATCTTTTATAGTGAGATCTTTCTGGACTCGGTCCCCGTGGTTTTTTCCCGATTTGGGTTTCCACGTAAAATTCTCGGTGTGCATTTTTTTGGCATTATTTTCTTTACTTCTTGGCCGTTATATTTTTACGGAGCAAAAAAATATTCCTGGTATTTTTCGGATCACATCTGTTATCGTTTCTTATACTGCCTGGTTAGTGGTGTAATTGTACTGTGTAAGTAGTTCTGTCTAAGGCAAGACTTGGTATTTAAGTAGTACGTTCATGACTCACCTCTCTTACCTGGGAACATACTTGGAAATGTAATTCTGTCTAGGAAATTGCCAAGAGCGGTTTCCTGGGAATTAACCTGATCAGTACTCTCCACGTTTTTTTGGTGGCTAAAGAAATAATATTCAGGTGGATATTTTGGTTGTATTTCCCAACAAGTGGTATCAGAGCATCGTTGGCCGGAAAGGTTGAAATTGAAAAATTCAACGGGAATAATTTTTCGCTATGGAAATTAAACCTGAAGGCGCTATTACGGAGAGATGGCTGTGTTATAGCCATCAGTGATAGACCGACGAATGTTGAAGATGAGAAGTGAATCAAAGCGGACGGGGATGCTACCGCTATTTTTCATCTTGCTCTTGCAGATGAAATTTTGTCAGGTATCACAGAATTGACAACGGCAAAGCAAATCTGGGATACGTTGACAGAACTGTACGAGGCGAAGTCGTCGCATAATAAAATTTTCTTAAAAAGAAAATTATATACTCTTCGGATGTCAGAGTCGACAATGGTTACCGACCACATAAATATTCTAAACACCTTGTTCTCGCAACTCACGGCAATGGAGCACAAAATCGACTCAAATGAAAGAGCCGAACTTTTTCTTCAAAGTTTGCCCGATTCATACGATCACCTTATTATAAATTTGAGCAACGGTACTGCAAAAAATTTGACGTTCAAAGATGTTGCAGCTGCTATTCTAGACGAAGAAAGCAGACGGAAGAACAAAGAACGTGCTTCTGTGGAGGTCTTATCAATAGTAAGAGGAAGATCAAGAGAACGTGTTTACCGCTATGAATTAGCGGTCGACACTTTGTTTACCGGTCGACCGCTATGGATTAGCGGTCGACACCTTGTTTATCGGTCGAACCTAGGATCGACGAGGGGTCGACACAATTGAATAGTTTCGGTCGACCCCAAAGGTTGAAGAGGGGTCGACACAATATATAGTTTCGGTCGACTCCAAGATCGAAGAGGGGTCGACAAAATATATAGTTTCGGTCGACCCCAGGATCGAAGAGGGGTCGACACAATATATATTATCGGTCGACCCCAGGATCAGGAAGGGGGTCGACACAAAATAGTCATTTAGTATACTTTCGGTCGACATCATTGACGAACGGTCGACACAAATAACGCTCGGGAATTCTTTCGGTCGATACAATGGACGAGCGGTCGACACTTTCCCTGACTTAAGTGGAAAAGTCAGCAAAAACGTGGGGAAATTCGATTGATGGACGTAAAAGAAAGGTTGATTTTGTTTAATTAAGAGATAAGAATGCATGGTCTGCCATTTCCCTCCCACACGATTTCTTTTCCCTATCTTCTCTGAAGTTCTCCGTTGATCAAGAGAAGAGTGAGGTTGAGAAAGAAAGAGATATTGAGAGAGAAAAGAGTAAGGAAACTGAAGTTCAAGGTAACTTTTTATCCTCTGAGTTTCTTTTAAGTTCAGTAAGGATAATATGATGGTATTAGTTGAATTGATGGATAAAAATGAAAGATTTCATGTAGATTGTTAGAAAATGAGTTAAGTATGAACAAGTTAGAGTTCTGGATATTCGGTCGAGAAGTAGTAGGAATTAGATTTTGTTTCCTTCATAAGAGTTAAAGTAGACTCTTAGAGTGATTTATAGCCGTTTGAATAACTCAATTTGAAGTTATGTATGAAAATTTATAGACGTCGCAAGTCAGTGTACGGAAACTGGGGAGAGCTGCGGTCGACCCCTTATAGGTTAGGGTCGACCGATTCCCAATTTTCAGAATACACGCTCTCTGTTTTTTAGCATGGGTCGACCCCTCCAAGGTTGGGTCGACCGGTCCATGATTTCCAGAGAAGTATGCTCACTAATATGTCCCGATACTTTATGCTACATTAGTTTTCTGAATTTGGTGTCTTCTAAGAAGTTATAGTAGACTCTTTAAGGAATAATTTGACACTCGTAGCATCACAAATGGATCATTATCGAAGAAGTTATGGTTGTTTGAAGTTAATGAATTATGTTACTTGCGTTTTAGGTTTTCAAGTGCAGCAACATATTGATCAAGTTTTTCAATAAAGCCAAGGACCTAAGGTAAGTTAATGTTGCATGTGATTGGCCCTAAGGGGACTACATTACAAAGATTAGGATTTATGATTTTGAAATATGCTGGATTGTTTGGGGTGTAATGCACAATACACCGACCTCAATTTATTTGAGTATATGTTTGTGTGCCTTGTTTGATGATTGATTGATTTTTGGTGTTAGAATAAAGATGCATGTTTAGAATGCTTGCAATGTTTGAATTGTATATTTTATTGCATGTTTACATGTTCATGCATTTTAATTGTTCATGCATCATGGTTTTAAGAAAAATACGAAAATGATTTACATGCATGATTTTCATGATAATATGCAACGGGTCGTTGAAGGAGGAGCTCGAGTTAGACTGCCTCGAGGGAGGCCAAATGGTGTCTACTCTCTCCCGTGGTACCTTCAACGATCAAATAATGAAGGAAATGAAATGAACGAAATGTACGTAAATAGTTACATGTTGGGCGGGGTTGAGTTTGGCTGTCCCAAGAGGTTGGACCAAATGGTGCCTACTCTCCCCTAGACGGTATTACCAACATTAACTGGACTGTTAAGTGAAAGAAAAGAAATCAAATGAGCGAAATGTACGTAAATAGTTACATGTTGGGCGGGGTTGAGTTTGGCTGTCCCAAGAAGTTGGACCAAATGGTGTCTACTCTCTCATAGACGGTATTACCTACATTAACTGGACTGTTAAGTGAAAGAAAAGAAAAGAAATGAACGATACTGAACTGCATTGTTTTCATAAAGCAGCATATGCATAAAGGTCTCATAACTGTTTTATTATTATGGATTAACTTACTGAGCGTTAGACTCATTATATAAGCTTTGTAATGTAGGTGATGAAATAAATACTGTGGATTCTACTTACCGCTGATAGATGCTCGAGGTGGTGAAGTACGTCCATTGCTGAAGATTGTGGCTGTTAGTGCGATTTTGACCGGTGGGTGGCTCATGTAAACGAAAATGTTTTGTTGAAAACTAATGTATAATATTATGTTTAGTTTATAACTGTTTTGTAACAACTTGTTCTTAATGTTAAGGTACAAGTATGTTTTGAGTTACTTATTACGAATATAATTGATTTTGATGAAGTCAAATAAAAGTCTTCCGAAGGATTTCAAATTGATAAGTTTTACCTTAAATGGTTTAAAGTAGGTACATGTGTAAAAAAAAAGTTAATTAAGCAAAGGAAAAATCGGACATTACAAGTGTAGAGTAAAAGTTTAAAAAAATCGAACTTTGAAAAAATAGATTAACAAACCATCCCCTTTGAAAACAATTAAAAAAATATGGTGGGGGCCAGATAGTAGTGCACCCCCTACACGTCATAGGTGGAAGTGGTTCACTATATGCTAGTTACGTTAGTGCGGATGATATTTTTTTATTATTTTTAAAATTTATCAATTTTCTCAAGTATATATAATCAATTAGTTGAAATTTTTATCAAATATTCACACTATAATAAGAAGACATTCTAAAAGGTCTTGCCAATTTTAAATGATTACACAATTTATTATAATTTTTTATCTGTTAAATTTAAAATAATTTATTAAAAATATGTACATCATTCAAAATTTATAAAACTTTCAGGATGAACTCTTCTAATATTGCAATGAATATTTAAAAAATTGGTTTAAAAAATGATAAAAAAAATATTTCTTTGTGCGTATTTGTACGATTTTATTAAATATATGTATATTATTAAAAAATTCTCATAATTTTTGATATTTTTGGGGACCTTTTTCTTCAAACCAAGTTGCAACTTAAATGAAAATGTTAGAAGAGCTCATCCCCCAAGTTTTAGAATTTTTAGATGATGCATGTATTTTCAATCAATTTCTTTGAAATTTTGGCTTTTTTCTACTTTATTGGTTTAGCATATTTCTAAGCAATAGATAATAAACTAGATAATAAATATTTGACATCAAACACGGTAACTTCTTCTGTCCATGGTTCTACGAATCTCTGTGCCGCTAACAAGGTCTAAGTGACTGAGTAGTGAGTAGTAGCTTCGAAGTCTGAGTAGTTAGCTTCCCGTCATTCCCTTTGTCTTTCTTTTTATTTCGTTCTGTATTTGTTCAAGCTTTGCGTGACGAGGTTACAGAGGAGACAGCTTGAAAAGGTCATCTGGATCTGAAATCACAAGAGACCTCCTTCAACATCTCATGGCCAGAACCAGAAGGTGGAGTTACAGACATTTGAAGAGGGAGCAGATGACGAAAGCTTCGCTGTTATGAGTGATTCAAATTACAAGCCTGGCCTGTTCGGTGTTCTAACAACTAGGACTCGAATCACGAACTGAACCGACCCAATTGGAAATAGAGATCCGAGTGCTTCAGCGGTGGGTCCTACGCCTACTGTTGGAGTATTGAAAATTACTCCCTCTCTCTCTCCTGCTCTGCACAATCCATTCAAGCTTTTGTCTTCATTCACTGATATGGTTGGAAGCGTATCCACGATACCCTGCTCTCTGATTCTCCTCTTCTTCCTTCCCATCCTGGTGGCCGCTCTCCTCTACTTTCTCAATTATTAGCTCGTGATGGACCACAGTCTTGGACCCGTTGAAGCTGAATTCTTAAAGTTCATGAACCAGATCGCACCTCACAGATCACATTCCCTTGCTCCGACCTTTTCAGTGACGTTTCTGCATAATTATTGCTCTTAAATGTCTACTACTGGCTCTGTTTTGGGAATGAAAGAAGGCTAGGAGAAGTTTAAGCTACTGAAAGACTGTTTCATTTTCTTAGCCTTCATCTTTCGAGTATTTCTAGTTAGCTTGCGAGAGATTTGAAAGCAACACAGCCTGTCTCCGAAGTCAAAAGAGGCAAATAGTTAGAGAATAAAGTAAATTATGAACTGAAAACCCGTCCCTCTCTCTCTCTCTCTCTCTCTCTCTCTCTCTCTCTCTCTCTCTCTCTAGGGTCTTGTCTCTCAGCTTCATACTGAATTTCTTATCCAGTCTCTGCAATCTGTAAGCATGACCCATCAAACGTGTCTTATTATAAGTGATTTTTCCTAACCTACAAGCACCGGCTTTTTATTTATCAGAACACCCACTTTGTCAGAGACTGAATTTATAGCTTCAAAGAGCACCACTCTCTTACTTCTGCTGCACTGCCTCGCTTTGAGAAGCTTTTAGCTTCAGAGGTGTAAACAAGGAGAAGTTTCCGCAATCGCCAAGTCCTGGAAATGGCTTCGTCTTCTGCATCAGGGCCATCTAAGAGGCGGCGAGGAGCTGCAAATGGCTCTCGGCCGGCGCGGTGCTTGGTCGACGGGTGTAACTCAGACCTTAGCAACAGTAGAGATTACCACCGCCGGCACAAGGTTTGCGAGCTTCATGCAAAGACTGCGCAAGTCATAATCCATGGCCTGAATCAGAGATTCTGTCAGCAATGTAGCAGGTGAACTGAGCTTCCTTCTCTCCGCCGCAATTCTTGGCGTCTGTAGATTTTGGAAGGAGAAATCCCTGTTTCTTTCTTATCGAAATATCAGCTCATTAATAGATAAAAGTTGAGATACCCTTTTCAGATGATTGAATAATTAACTTAGGTGATTAAAATTACATAAAGGCTAGTTTATAATTGGCGGAAACAAGACCATTCTGTAGATTCCATGCACTGGAGGAGTTCGACGAAGGGAAGAGAAGTTGCCGGAAGCGTCTCGACGGCCATAACAGAAGAAGAAGAAAGCCACAGCCGCTGCCGCTCCGGCCAGAACTTCACGCAAGTATTTTCTGCAATTACCAAGGTAAAACTGTCTGTTCATTGAAGAATGAAGAATCAATTCACAGCCGCCTCCATTTTTGCAGGATCTGGTTTACTTCCAATCCAAGGCGAACTCAGTATCAGGGCTGAGGAAGATTCCAGGTTTCTCGATCCATATCATCGAGTAAATTTCTTCGCTAAACAATACCATTTTGATGAATCTTCCACATCCACCGGAAGAGGCTGTCGAGGAGGAGATTCTGTAGATCACCGTCCACTTCCTCCGCCACCGGCGGTGGCTTTCCCTGTGAACGGCGATTGTGCTCTCTCTCTTCTGTCATCACCCACAACACTGCTATCTGCGATCGATTCGAGCCACTTTGCACCGCCAGCTCTGCAACATCATTCTGGCTACATCAGTCTGCAGCCCATTGCCAGGGATTCAGATCAGCCTTCTACTGTCAAGAACGATGAGTTCAATTCCCCATCATTTCCTTCTCTTTGGGATCAGTAAGTGCTCGGATGCTTTCATCGTTGTCTCACCTTCGTTTCTTGACTGTTGTACAAAGAAATCTCACCAACAAATCCAAGATCTGTTCAATGTTTCTTTTTTTTTAGCTCTACTGCGCTGTCCATTGTTTTCCGCAAGTTCTACAGATCTGACTCAAGCAGCTTATCATTTGAACGCTACAAATTTTAACTAAATTCGTAACCATAAGTTAGCGGAGTAAAGAACTTATTCAAAATCACGTTGAAGGGCCCAAAACAGAGTTCTGACCTGCAATTCTACCAGGCAAATGGAAAACATTTGAATGTTATGTTCTATTGCTTTTCCTCATTTCTCGCTTTCAATATACTTCCCAACCACCACGACCGAAGATATTTCTCCATCCCCATCATGGCGGAGATTGAATATAAAAACTACATACGCATATTCTCCGAATCCAAACTCTTTAATAAGTTAGTAATCAAAGACTCTTGCCAAAAATAAATCTGAAGGTTCAGCTACTCTTGCCCGAATAGACATAACGAGTAATATATATCACATTGTAAACAATACAGGCCATCCATTACAAACCAAAGAAAATAAAAAAAGGCATCCTTTCCGGCAAGCTAAGAGGGAAAAGGAGTAAACAGATAAACCCTAAAACCGTTTTCAAGAAAATCAGAGCGAAAATCCTTAAACAAAGTAGGGACAGCAACCGTAGTGATCACCCGGTATAAATGTGGACGCCAATGGCAATAAGAAAGATGGTAATGAGGCCGAAGAAGATGATGGTGTGGACGAGAATAGCGGCGCCGCTCGTCTGCATATTGCCGAACTCAACCACTCTGCCCTTGCCCGGAAGTTGAAAGAGAAGGCCGGGGCTGAGCAGGACGAATAAGACCACCGCGATAATCACAGGTCCCCAGTCGGCCATGTCCGCTTTACCTTCGGAACCAGAGAGAAAGGGATGGGGGGAAGGGGGTTTCGAATGAAAAGTGAAAAAGGTGGAAGGACAGGTGCATTGATATGGACAATTTACGGGGGCAAGTGCTGCAATCCTGTCCAAACGCCGTCTATCGACGCTCACTGTTTCATCGTCCGATACGAGTTCGGTTAATACGAAGCAAACGACACGTCGAACTACATCAACGGTTACTCCCAAGTCCAAACATGACTTTATGCCGTCCGCGTCACGATAAATTCGAAGACCGCAGCTCCCACTACCATGGGTCTGTCTACTAGAATTTAATTTACCTTATTATTTTTAAGTCTTTGCCCAATTATTGATACCTGATTTAAATTGATAATTACTTTTAAAGTAATAGAGAAAATCAGCCGTTAATATTTATTTATTATTTAATTCGATCCTTTGAATGTATTCAATAATTGGTTAAAAAAATAGTTAGGTGTATTCTATCACCGACATTTTTTTTAAAGAAATTTATGTATGTAACGTTATTATAATGGATGTGAATTGTGGTCATATCTTTCCATTCATTATCATGAAACTTATCCTTTGATTTATTAATAAATAATAATAAAAGTTGAAAATATTATAAATTTGCTAAAATTTATGTTTTTATGAAGTTAAATAGAAATGTAAAATTTTTCTATACATTTTCTTTTATTTTTTGACAAATCATTGAAATTAATTAAATCAACCGATGTCTTAAAATTGAAAAAAAAAAAACATGAAAAGCACAAAGAATAAATCGATCATCGAATTTTGAAAATTAACAAACTAATCACTCCATGACGGTGGGACGGTCCTCCTGTTGGTAACACATGCCGTAGCTTTCTAATCCGGATTAGGTTTCTTGTTGGATGAACTGCATTGCTGATATTGAACCCAAAATAGTCAATGCGCTGTTGATCGATATTGAAGCTCATTTCTTTACTTAATGCTCTATCTGGAATCTGTAGTTGATAGTCAAGGTCGTGTAATTAATACTTGGGCTGATATTATTAACCGTGCTAACCTTGGTATGGAAGTTATGCATGAACGTAATGCTCATAATTTCCCTCTAGACCTAGCTGTTGTGCCTTGAGATGGCCGTCTCCTGTCCCCCTGCCGGTGGGGAATCAATCCGCTCCCGGGTTGTCGCTCTGCTTATAGGAATCCGAGAGGCGGGGAGGCCACATGGGAGTAACGCGCCCGCCACTCACTCTTCTCGGGCGGGGATGAGCGCACACATGACACATGCATGCTTAAGTGGGGGGTTGGCTCTAGGCATTCTTAAGCAGGGGGCGATGGTAGGTAGGGGTGGACAGTTTTTAATCGACTCCAAGTCCCTATCCGATCCGAACGGGTTGGGTTAAGTTGGGTCAGTTAAACCTTGAAAAATTAGGGGGTATGTTGGGTGTATCGTTGAAAATTCAGATTGAGTGGTGGATTGATGATTTTTTAAAAGAAGATCGACAACCCAACCCGATAAATCTTATAAAAAACCTATCGGGCCCATTTTTTCGAGGTGGAAAAGATTGGGGAGAGCTCATGCAGACTCTGTTCAGATTAGGGTTCAAGTGTGTTTCGTTTGTTTTCCTTCATTTTTTTAAGGATGTTTTGATGCACTCGGGACTAGGGTTTGTTATTCTTGAGAAATTTCATTCTCTTTTTATTAAATTAATGATTATCCTTTATATTTTTCTTTCTATTTTTTTTTATTTATTCATCATCGTATTTGATTTTTCAGCCGTGTAATGTGCATCGTGCTTCGTCTTCTTCTCTGTAGCTTTGACCATTTCTGTCCCGTTTGCTTGAGAGTTTATGGTTTTTTCTCAACGTATAATTTGGCACTTTTTGAGAACTGGGCTAATTAATTCCAGAACTTCGATTTTTGTTTTCTTTTAGAGTTGTGTTTGGGATTCTACACTTTTATAATGAAAAGAAGTTGTACACAATCTGATGTCAATCTATCATTTTTAAAGGGGTTTTTTTTTATTATTTTAATTTGTAAAACCTAACACGACCTAATCAATAAAAGAGGTCGATGAAGAGCTGGTTACTAAATTTATCCAAACTCAACCGGACTCATGCCAATTCCTAATGGCAGCGAGCTCGCCCCTCTTGCGTGACCTTCTTGAGCCCCCTGATTAGGGTGATTTCGCCGTGTCATCCAATGTCATGATTTTTTTAACATTTTTAAAGTACAAGATTTTTTCAATTAATTTCTTAAAAATTTCAAGTTTTTTATTTTTTTACCCCTTAATATACTTATTAGATAATGATATTTTTGTTAAATGAGAAAAATAATTTAATTAAATAATAATATATGTATATTTGAAGAGATTTGCAACCATGGCAGTTATAAGGTCATATTAGCTGAGAGAAAATTTGGTATCGGTTTTGGATAAAAAAAATGTAGCCAACCTGCTTGTTTTGATTTTGGAAAAAACCAAATCAAAGATGACCTAATCTTCCTACAAAACCACACATGACCCGTGCCCAATATTCAGTTTGAGTTCTATTTGAGTTCAGAGAATAAAGTGATATTATCTTAATTGATAAAGAATGATCAAGGATCGATTGCTAAATATAAAAAAAAATAAAGATAGAAAATGGAACCTTGACCCGAAGTCGACAGACGTTTGAAACTTAGCTTAGAAAAAGCTTAAGACCCGAACAGTAACGCGACTAAGAACCTTATATAAGAAAGACGCTAGAAATGAAGGGATTTCGTTTGATAAGTCAGAAACGACGTTGTTGTACTTGCAATGAAAGACCGAACAACACGTTAAAAAAGAAAAGTTTTCTCACAATACGATTTTCAAAACTCAAGTTGATTTCAAATAGTACACATAGTACATATTTATATGACTCATTTCTCACCTAATTTGTCTTCTCTCAACCTCACTCACTTTTGTTACATACTTTCTCACCAACTTTCTCACCAACTTTCTTACCTACTTTCTTACCTACTTTCTTTCGTAATTTCCTTATGACATGCAACATAGATTATAAATAATTCATTATAATACATAATGTAAGTACATAATAGTCTAATTCACAATAATGTCATATTGTCTCATGTGCACTTGAATGCATGTCATGCATTTAAATTTGATGTTGTCTAGAACAATAACGCTGTCACAATTGAGAAGTTCTTTGATGTATATACTTAGTTTTTCACCGAACTTCTTTGCTCGATCTCGTGCGATATTTCTTTCATGCTTGCTCTTGTTGCATTTAGTTCTTCCCCTTTGCTCTTTTTGATGTCCTCATCATTTCTCCTTCTTTAAAAATATTTGTCTTAAAATCATCTTCTACATTAGAAGGAGAAAAATCAGAAACGTTGAATGTGGCGATAACATTATACTCACCTAGAAGATCTAAACGGTAAGCGTTATCATTGATGTGCTCGAGAATTTGAAACGGGTCATCTCCACGTGGTAGTAGTTTAGATTTTCTTTTGTTAGCGTGTTTCACGTATTGTTCACTTCGTTTCTCAATATTTTACATTATAGTCTCATGAAGCTTCTTAACAAATTTTGCCTTCTTATTTTCATCTAAACAAACGCACTGAGAAACAGGTAAAAAAGATAAATCTAGAAGAGTTAGTGGATTAAAATCATATATGATTTCAAAAGGTGAAAACTTAGTAGATAAATATACTGAGCGATTATTAACAAATTCAACATGTGGCAAACACTCTTCCTAACTCTTAATGTTTTTCTTTATGAAGGATCGTTGTAATACTGATAAGATCATATTGCAACTTTTGTTTGTCCATCAGATTGTTGGTGACAAGTAGTTGCAAATAGAAGTTTGGTACCTAGATTACCCCACAATGTTTTCTAGAAATAACTTAAAAGATTTGCATCTCCATCAGATACGATGGTCTTAGGAATTCCATGCATCCTAACAAATTCTCGAAAAAATAAATCAGTAATATGGATTGCATCATCAGATTTGTGACACAGAATAAAATGGGTCATTTTGGAAAATCTATCAACCACAACAAAAATTAAATTATTACTTCTCTTACTTCGAGACAAACCTAGTACAAAATCCATTAAAATATTTATCCAGTGAGCGTTAGAGATGAGTAGCGACATGTACAAGTCATTGAGTTGGATTTTAGACTTCGCTTGTTTATACGTAACACATATGTTACAAATCCTTTCGACATCCCTTTTTAGACGTGGCCAGTAAAAGTGTTCTTGGATGACACCTAAGGTCTTTGTTATCCCAAAATACCCCATAAGACCTCCTTCATGCGCTTCACTCACTAAAAATTCTCTAATTGAACGATTAAGAATGCATAACTTATCTTTCTTGAAAAGAAAATCATCATGCTTGTAGTATTTTCCAGAATTAGTTTTCTCACAAACCCTAAATAGTTCTCAAAAATCATTATCACTAGGGTATGCATTTTTTATAAACTCAAATCTAAGTAGTTTAGCTCCTAAGGAGGAAATGAGAACATACTTACGACGAAGGGCATCAGCTACCACATTCTCTTTACCTTTCTTGTAATGGATGACGTAGGGAAACAACTCAATAAATTTCATCCATCTGGCATGTCGTTTGTTGAGCTTGTGTTTGTTTTTAAGAAACTTGAGGGACTCGTGATCTACTCGAATGATGAACTCTCGTGCTAATAGGTAATGTTGTCATGTTTCCGATAGTCTAACCAATGCGTAGAGTTCCTTTTCGTATGTGGGATAGTTGTGCATTGCACTTCCCAACTTCTCACTAAAATATGCAATTGGACGGTGATCTTGCATTAGAACAGCTCCAATCCCCACACCTGAAGCATCGCACTCAACTTCAAAAGGTTTTTAAAAATTAGGTAAAGCCAACAAAGGTGGATTTGTTAGCCTCTCCTTAATCTTTTAGAATGTCTATTCTTGTGCTTTCGTCAACTTAAACACCACATTATTTTTTATCACCTCGGTGAGTGGGGCAACCATGGTGCTGAAATCTTTAACTAAACGACGATAAAAACTCTCAAGTCCATGAAAGCTACGGACTTGGTTGGCATTTGTTGGCATCAACCACTCATGAATCGCCAAAAATTTCTCTTGATCAACCTGTACCCTTTGCTCACTAATAACAAAACCCAAAAACACCACGTGATCTATGCAAAAAGTGCACTTGTTCTTGTTAGCATATAATTTTTCTTTCATAAATACTAGAAATACTTCTTTCAAGTGTAAGATATGATCATTAATACCCTTACTATAAATTAATATATCATCAAAATAAACTACAACAAATTTACCTATGAATGGACATAAGACATTATTCGTCAATCTCATGAAAGTACTTGGAGCGTTTGTCAAGCCAAATGGCATAACTAACCACTCATATGATCTATGCTTTGTTTTGAATGCAGTTTTCTACTCATCGCCTTCTCTCACTCGAATTTGGTAGTATTTCAGGTCAATTTTTGAAAAGAAGCATGCACCATGCAATTCATCTAGCATATCATCTTAATGAGGAATATGGAAGCGATATTTTACCGTAATGTTATTGATAGCTCTACTATCAATGCACATCCTTGATTCTCCTCATTTCTTTGGGACTAGTAAAACAAGAAATGCACAAGGTCTTAGGCTCTCCCTAATGTAGCCTTTAGCCAATAGTTCGTCTATTTATCGTTAGAGCTCCTTTATCACTTAGAGGCTGCTATGATTAGCAGTTTGGTTAGGCAATGTAGCTCCTGGTACCAAGTCAATTTGATGTTCGATGCCAGGAATTAGTGGTAATTCTTTCGGTATTTCTTTTGTTATGATGTCTTGAAAATCCTACAAAAGATACTCGACAACACTAGGTACGTCATGATTAGAAGTGTTAGTAAATATTGTAGTGTGTTTGTTCAATAAGAGTATCATGGACTGTTCCTCGGTGTGCTCTCTACTTCTTTTACTCTCTTTTATAAAGATTTTTTTTTTCAATCTCTCTCTTTTTCTTCTTTCATTTCTTTTTCTTTTTTCTTCTTTTGCTCTCTTTCTTTCTTCTCTCTCAATCTCTTGTTTTTTTTTTCATTCTCTTTTTCTCATTTTCGTTCTTTTTGCTTGATTTCTTTTGATGATAACTTTTTTGAAGTCTAAGCTGATCTTTGTATACTTTCCTTTGAGACATAGGAACAAGGTTAATCGGTTTCTTGTTGAATATAAATGAGTACTTATTTATGTACCCATCATGCGTCACTCGTCGATCATATTGCCAAGGCATCCAAGTAGAATGTGGCCAGCTTCCATAGGCACCACGTCACATAATACTTCATTCTCATATTTGCCTATACAAAAAAGTGATAAACACTTGTTTGTTGACTTTAACTTCTACACTTTGGTTGAACCATTGAAACTTATATGGTCATGGGTGCTTCATCATGGATAAACCTAGTTTGTCCACCAAAATAGTACTTGCAACATTAGTACAACCCCCCATCAATTATCATACTACATACATTGTTTTGAACATGACATCTAGTGTGAAAGAGGTTCTCTCGTTGTACTCCACCATCAACTAATTTTGGTTGAACATTCAAAGCTCTCTGTCTAACTAGTAACTCTCATTCTACAACATACTCCTCTTCGAATTCGTCAGTGCTATCAACTTCAGAGTCACCATCCATCTCGATTTTTCCATTATCTCGTATTACTATTACCCTCTTGTTAGGGCGTTGGCTAGATAGTATTCAACAAAATTATATTCTTTTTTAAATCAAGAATATGTCGCACATTACCCGATGTCCTCATGACTCAATCAAACATTTGAATTCTAAAGGTATTGACTCCGTCTACTTTACAAGGTGTGATGTTACTCATTAACCCGTCACCTTCTGAAAATGTATTATATGTTAAAAACTATATTTTATTATAACTCATATGAAACGAACAAGATGTATAATCTACTTATTGCTTGGCTGATTTTTTCCTTGACACTATAAGAAAATTTTCATCACAATCTTCTACTACGACAACAATATCACCGAACATCATCAGTTGTTTCTCCATCTCAATAGAGAACATTTTACGATCATCGGCATTCAGATTTGATGTCCCTCTTATTCTTACGGAAGAAAAATATTATATTCCACTTCCTTGACTTTGATCTTCCCCTTAAGCTATGAACACCATCACTGTCTCTGTTTTCTGAATGTCTTTTTCTACCCCGAATGACGAGTCCCTCTCCACGAGACTCAAATCCCACAACTATTTGCTTTATCTTCTTCTTTAACTACAAAATGTCATAAAACTTTTTCAAATATAGACTTTTCTACTATATAGAATCATATCTTAGAAAGTATCAAATGAAACAGACAACAAGCACAATAGAACTAATCCCAGATCCTAATTATTGTATTTGTATCTCATAGTTTTCAAATCATAAACTAATTCCTATAATTTGATCAAGTGGTCTGCAGCTAAGTGATCTTCCATGAACTAATGAGAATATACTCGTTGCTTAAAAAATAACTTACTCGTCAAGTTTTTTTTCATAACCAGTTGCTGTAATTTTATGCATGAATCTGCAGCAATTTTCTTGTTCAAAACACCCTGTAAAATCTGATTTGATAATGCATATGGATAATAGATAGGACTTTTCAATCTTTTCAAATTTTTTCCTCTTCATTTAATATGACCATTTTATCCAACTCAACTATCGCGTCGTCCAAATACATGTGCGCAAGCACATCTCTCATATTCGCTTGTCATAACTAAAATATCATGTTTTGATTCAATAGCAGAATATCAAACCTGAACGAAGTTATTGTTAAAAAATATCAGCTTCACAAGAATATTTAATTTTCAAATATTCACTCCAATTTTTCATATTCGGTTGCCCTATAATCATATGGCATCTTGGTGCTTGACTAGAATATGTGCTGTTTTACAAAATTAAATTTGTAATTATATTAGAAGAAAACCTTTAAAACTATGGTGAATGCCAATGGTATCAATGATGTCACCCACTCTGGTGTAAATTTTCTGCTGACTAGCATTATTGTGTTTTATCTAATTATTTAAACTAATTATTTTCGACCTAGTCATAGTCATAAAGTTACATTGATTAATTAATTATTTAATTATTTGAAATAAAAAGGAAGATAAATTTGAGACTCGAAAAGGTGGTGCAAGAGAGTGGCAGCGGATGTTTGCAGGGTCAAAGGAGAGCAATGAGTCTGGTGGCTCCTCGTCATCTTCTTCTTTATCCACTCTGTTCAAATTCCAAGCAGCATGCTGCGAAAGCCCCTTCACCCTTGCAAACCCTTAAAGCTTCTCTTCCAACCCCGTCCGCCAACTGCCTTCTCTTTTCCAATCTTCTCTCCATAGCCCTCTCCGTTTCCTTGGCCTCGCCATTCCCATCTCTCGCTATCCCGTCTCTCAACTCTCAGTACCCTCTCCTCTCTCCTACGACCCCCTTTTCTCAATCCAAGAATCTCCTCCTTGGACTCGAAAATGGGTATTTCCTCCTTTACATTTCTTCGACCTTGTAGTCGTCATTTGGTTTCTTCGCGCAACGTTCTAGAGTTTGGGTTTGGTTGTGATTATAGGCTGCTTTCTGATTTTAATTTTGCTGAATGTCTTCGATTCTTCGCCTATTTATTTTGACCTTTCTTTTGAGTAGTATAGACTATAGAAGCTTGTTATCTTCGATGGGCCTTCCTGTATATGTTTGTTGATAGTCTGGTCTGGGTGCTTAAATATTTGCAGGAAAGTTAGGCCCTGCCCCTCGACCAATCCAGGCTGTGTCTCTACGAACCCAAAATCTTCCAATTTTGCATTCCCACTGACGATTCCAGAAACCTTTTCCGGGAATCCAATCCAGGTTTGTATTGCTTGGACATTGATCTGTTTACATATAAGATGTCCATATAGAAAACTTTAAGCCTTCATTTTTGCAGGAATTGGAGAAAGCAATCCTTAAAACTCAGAAAAATGCAACAATTCAGGCAGTGGAAGACACCAACGATGGTTCGTATATGTTTCATCTTAGAGGAGTAGTGCAATTACAGAAATAACATATTTGGAAGTGCTCCATTTAATGTCTAAATCTTCCATAGTTTCAACCAATGAGCCTGGTGTATAGAATTTTGAAAAGTGTACAGTTCTTTTTTTCCATTCTCGAGGCTTTAAATAGAAAACTGAAGTTATTTGGTGATTGTCTCAGGCAAGTATATACGAGCCGAAGTTGACGGAGGCTTTGGCCGAGATGTGATTGAGTTTTTGGTGAAAGGAGACGTCGTTGCTTATAGGATTATGGCGACAAAAGTGACCTATATTTATCCCTTCACGACATCTTTAGGCGACTCGAAAGGACAGGAAGAGCGCATGAAGAAGATTATAGACGAATTGGGATGGTATGCCCCGAGTTTTGACTCCATGGATTAATGTCAAATACATTATTTTCAGCAAGCTAAAAAAATGAACGAATTCGAAGATTATCGCCGTGATTGATGAAGCTTGATATAATACCGAAACATGAGATCATGTTTGAATGTTTTTCTTTCTATCACGGATTTGAAGATATCAACTTTCATCTCGAATTCGATTAGAATGATTGCTTTCTGAAATGTCTTCAGGAACTGAGAGTAAAAATGATGTAATCTTTACAGCGAAGACGCATTCTCTTGAAATTTAAAAATGCGTATTCCTTCGGCATCATGGCTCGGGACGATAATATCAGCAATTGATCTTGAGGTTGAAAATAAGCAACGAACAGATTACTGTCTGGTTACATTTCAATCCAATTTTTAGGTCGAAACTAATTATGACAGACATCTGGGCAGTTTCTGAGAGCGTGCTCTTAAATTTGAGAAAAAATCTGAACATGAAAGGCTAATCTCGTAGAGACGAGGGATTATAATCTCGATGACATGCGAGTTACAGCGTCGGGACGAAGATCTTAGCGACGAGAGAACGAGTTTGGTGACTGTAGAGACGGCAATTTGAGCCAGTTCGAGCTAGCCGAGCGGGAAATTTTTCGTCTCGTCGAGCCTGTCGAGCTTTTCGAGCTGTCTGTCGAGTCTATTTGAGCCGGCTTTTCTAAAAATTTTGGCTCAAGCCGGTTCGCGAGCCTCCAGCCTATTCGATTCGAGCCAAACGAGTCAAACAAACATAACTATATTTATTATTTATAAAAAAAATACATATCATTGAAATTAAATTGTATGAATTCTAAAAACTACAAGTATAAAAAATTACATATAAAAAAACTATAAATGTAAAATAGTACATATAAAAAAATTACAAGCGAAAAAAATTACATATAAAAAAATACAAGTGTAAAAATTACATAAAGTTACATTTTATAAGTTAATAATTTTTTAATTTTAAATTTTTGAATTCCTCTGTTAATTCATTTTCTTGTCGTGAGGTCTTTAGCCTCTTGAATTGTAGTTACCTTTGGTTGCTAAGTCCTTGGAAGAACTCGAAGAATTTTCCGAACACATTCTTCGTCTGTATAAACTTTGCCAAGCACTTTCAACCCATTAGTAATGTTAGTGAAACGAGTAAACATGGAACTAACCATTTCATCAGTATGCATAGAAAATAGTTCATATTCATGTACAAGCATACTTAACTTATTTTCCTTTACTTGGTTAGTTCCCTCATGGGTTACTTCAAGCAATCGCCAAATTTCTTTAGCATTGTCACAACCTTGTACTCTATTAAATTCATCTCCATTTAGAGCACAGTACAAGGTGTTCATTGCTTTGGCATTTAGACTTAATTTTTTTAAGTCGTTCTCGTCATATTCATTACTAGGTTTTGGAATATTAATCCCATTCTCAAATTTAATTGGTATGTATGGACCATTTTCAATTATGTTCCATACACTATAGTCCATAGCTTGGACAAAAATTCTCATCCTAGTTTTCCAATAAACATAGTTATTTCCATCAAAAAGTGGGGGTCTAGTGATTGATTGCCCCTCAGTGTGTGAGTTGTTCATAGAGAAAGCCATTTTAAAAAATCACACACGAGTTTAACTTATAGAAACTTTCTATGTAACATGCTCTGATACCAATTGTAGGATCGTGTTTAACCTAAATAGGTGGGGAGAGGAATTAGGTTAATAGATATTTTTATAAGTTTAATCGAAATTCTTGATTTCTCTTCTAAATTTGGTTATCTATTAAATAACTAGGCACAAACAACAATTAAATAGTTTAGGGGAGAGAGAGATAACACCGAGATTGTTAACGCGGTTCGGCCAACCTTGCCTACGTCAGCGCTTCAAGGTTGCTCCTTGAAGATCTTTCCGCTCTACCACGAGCTTTACTATGATTGACTTCCGGGTGTCAATCAAACCTTACAAATGACTCTTCTTTCTGAGAGGCGTCACCCCTTTACAATTTCTCACAAGTAATAACTTGAAGTTTTTCGAGAATCATTTGAAACTACTCTCTTGATCACAATG
Organism: Begonia fuchsioides; assembly: GCA_003255005.1. Lineage (NCBI taxonomy): Eukaryota > Viridiplantae > Streptophyta > Magnoliopsida > Cucurbitales > Begoniaceae > Begonia > Begonia fuchsioides. Next base: position 199,759 of record QAOC01014633.1, read on the forward strand.
AGAATGATCTTATATGATTTACCATGAAGAGAGAGTAAGAGAAAAGCTAACTAGAAATTTTGGCAGAGTTTGGACGTGCTTTTCTCTCTCGAAAATCAGCTTTTTCTTTTGGCTTATCGTCTCCAATTTATAGATTTTCGTCTGTCAGACTTCGGAGCTGTCGACATATCTTCGAGGGCTGTCGACATAGAGATAGCCGTTAAGACTCATAAGAAAGTAGCCGTTGAAGAATTTTCTTGTCGTTGGTCTTGACCGGTCGACATGTCTTTGTAGCTGTCGACATAACTTCAGTATCTTCGAAGTTCTTCGGTCGACATCTACTCTTGGCGGTCGACATGGAAAACTCTCTAGAATTTAGCCGATCGACATAAGTTCTTCAACTGTCGACATAACTTTGGTATCTCGAAGTTCTTAGGTCGACATGAAAAACTCTCTGGAATTTACCCGGTCGACATAAGTTTTTCAACTGTCGACATAACTTCTAATTTCTTCTTCCGCTAGAAACTTTGAATGGTCGACAGATGTTTCTAACGGTCGACAGACAATTTGTCTCTGGATTACGAGCGGTCGACATAAGTCTCGTCCGGTAGACATACGATCCAATGTCTTGAACTTTAATTGTCTTCAACCGGTCGACATACTTGATAGGCGGTCGACATATGATTCTTCTCTGGA